>NTHP01000127.1:1047223-1060385 GCA_003416845.1 Oplegnathus fasciatus
CGTACCGCTATAGCAACTGATAAAAACACCACATGTGGATCATCAGACGCAAATTCATTCATTAAAAAAGAAACCCACAAATGCCATCTTATGAGGGAGGCAGTGATGAAATACCATGACGTATCAGAAATACTGGTGCTGGATAAATAATGAAACCTCATCACATCCTCTTAAATATATTTACATATTCACATGTTATTTCACATTTTCACATAGAAATTTGCGTATAACCTGAGCAACATTTGAAACATAACTACAGAGAGGTCAACCAGGCACACGGCCTCAATGAAAAAAGATGTTTTAGTATTCATCAACAGTCAGGAAGTGAAAGCCGACCTATCCTGCCGGCAGTATAAGTACACTTATCTCACTGCAGGGGCAGGTCAACTGAACGCAACTTCAAAAGGGTATCAATAATCGTAATATTTCCTCGCAGTTTCTCTAAACAGGTCGAATGGCAGGGAAGCTTTCCCCCTGCTTCTCCTTTAACACTCCTCCCTTTCATGCACTGACATTCATTTCTTGCCACTCTCTTCCCCTGCAGTGTGGGCTCATGTATACTGGGCCCAGTGTTTCCATGCTACTCATATACAGGGCTGCAGTGTGCTGTTAACATGCAGACTCCCTGGCGAGTATGTAATTTGTGAGTCATGTCCAATTCGGATCGAGTCAGTCTCCTGCTGACTTCCTGCCTCGGCTCGCTGATGAACGCTGGGAAAACAGATCTGGTACAGTACAGTCACAAGACCCTCATGCTAGAGCCAACAACCAGTGTGAGACACTGAAGAATGACTTTGCTCTTTTGGATTAAAGCTGCAAACTCTTGTGCTGAAAGCTGCATCATTTCCTACCAAAGTATTAAACATCATTTTTCAGTGTTGTAAAGAACATGTAGGCCATCATCAACTCAGGATAATAACACATACACAGTTACACTGAATTGGACACACAGTAAGCCTTTAGGACCAATTAAAGGCTCTTATCAAAGCTACAATAAATACATCAGACAGAAGACATCTAAAGTTCTATGGCTACTGAGACAACTTCTTCAACTGCTGAGGAGGACTGTGTGATGTCGATTGAGGTTGTTTTGTCAACTGCTCAAGAATTAACTGTCAAGCCCTCCAATGAATATGTCATCAATTTCAGTGCCACCTATACAAAATAAGAATAGGAGTTAACAAACCAGACCAGATCTCATGTTTACCTTGCTGGGAAAGTTGAGCCGAGTTTAACTTTTTTGCAGTGCGACCCTGTGTTTTTTAGCTGGAGCCCACTACATAAAAGCCCATTGGGCAATGGTCTCCATGAATGAATGAGGCGGCTTCATTTTATAACTCGCTGCTATTTTAAAGTTACTTTTAGACAGCGAGCCGTCGCCTCAATTGTTTCGATAGAAACACGACGGCAACCGTACCCTGAATTAGGCAGCAGCGGTGCTGGCAAGGAGAAAGAGCACAGCTACCACTCTCATGAACATGCTCTCAACAACTTGCTGCCATAGCTTGCCATGGCAACCACAAAAAAACAAACTAAGGAAGACAATGCAGGATCTAATTTTACTTGGAGCTGAGTTCCTGAATTACTCACCAGCAGACTAAACGTGTCAGTTACCAAAAACAGTCTTGAAGCAACATCAACTCAAGTTAGTCAAGTTAACGTTTCAGTTGTAAACAATAACTGGCTAAATGTAATGGACAGATTGCCATGAAATTCACTGAGCACCTTCGTGCTCCCCAGAGGATGAACCCTATCCATTTTAAAGATTCCATGATCCTGCGCCACCCACACAAGCCCACACGATCATGATCTAGTGGGCAAATTACCAAGAATTTTGCAGAGCACATTAAGGAGATACACCCTTTTGATTTTGATGACCTTGTGACCTTTCCGATACCACCCTCAGGGCAGACTTTAGATTTCTGCCCCAGTGCATATAAGGCCATGAAAATAGAAAGATCATCAGTATGTTGTTTGCAATAAACACTGGAGTCTCTAGGGACCACTAGAGGGTCTTTACACTTTGAATCTTGTTAATGAAAGCAGTGTATATACGCTCTATACTGGCAGACTGATACATACAGTATGTATACTGCTCTTCTGCTTGGTGAACAGGCCAAGACAGAGGCAGACACGAGCACATGCTTTAACACACACATTTCCCTCCTCACACAAAAGCTCCTCAGTTTGTTCAGTCCACCTCAGCAGCTACATGTTCACTGGACAAAAGCTCTACTGTCCAAACACTACACCCTTCAGATTGGCTTCTCAATCTGATTTTATGGGGAAATATGTACTGCTATGTTATATACAGAATCAATGGGGTGTGGAGGGAAAATCACATTCTTGTAGACTGTGTGAGGTGACAGGGTCATTTTCTCAGAGGTAAAACTAGAGGTGTTAATAATGAGCACCTGCATATTCATTTGTTCTCTCATCTTCATACCTGTGTGTGTTCATGAGTGTGTGTGGATATGCTTGTGGGTCTGTGTGTGTGTCTGAACTGCATGGGAGCTATCAAAGTGTGGAATGACCAATATTTCAATTTCCATTTTATCAAACAAAAATAAGAATTTGTAAATGAGAGGCTTTTAGTTTAGCTGCTAAATGTTCCACTATGTTCACCAGCTGGTTGTTAACTTCATCTTTCTGTCGCTTGGTGATGGGAACGTGGTGTACAGCTGAAAACAGCTGCCTGCTGCTGCTGGATACGAGACTGATGAGAGAGACGATGTGTGTTCAGACAGAAATCGAAACAAATTTTAGATGCAGTCAGGAGCTGCACACACTGAGACGGAGACATGTCCGCGTGAGCTCAATATATTTCAACTTGAGCAAAAAGAAGTGTGCTTATCCAAAGGCTTTCAGCATGTACTTCATAAATGTACCGAAACATAAGGAAAGGGGAGAGAGCCTGTGAACAATGACAGAGAGAAATGGTAATTCCTGTTGAATTCTGAGATCAGTCAGGGTCTGAGCTGTCACACAAACACAGACGCGCTTTCAAACACAGTTGGTGTGTACATTGCAAGCTATGTTACAGCTAAGTCTACACAGTTACTACGCTATTGGCTGTTGTGGGCTCGCTGAAAAATTGTACAGTGGTCAAATTTGTGAATAACGCGTGGTGGACATTCACTTGTCTTTGTGTCTGAACACACACTGAGACTGAACCAACTCAATAACGTTGTGGTTGTAAAAACCAAAGCAAACTCAAAGACACTAAACCCCTTTATAGAGCTGCAGGGAGCTGCGGGGGGCTGCAGAGTCTGCAATAACTCTAGTGGGTCTGTTTCTATAAGCCGCCCCTTTCATATTATTCGTAGTGATTACACAAAAATATAGTCCAGCTTTAATGTAAAGCTATTCAATAGTCAATCTTCTTACTACACTGGATTGACTTTATTATTATGGATGCATGCATATTTGAGGTTTAACGAGCACTGAACAGCTGTAAAAAATGAAATACAAAAATATATAAGATTGGACTCGGAATTGGCAGATACTCAATATTAAATAACTAATTTGGGATCAGGGGCTAAAAAAGCTGGGGACATCCCGAGTGATTAACCTTACTGACGCAGCTACACTGCTGTTATGCTTCAATAAAAAATGCCCACTGTGTGTCTCTCCATCTCTCTGTTCCATGAATCATTTACCTCAAAAGATCTGTTTCTAATCTAATGTTTTATTCCATTTCTAGTCCTGGCAATTTGTACTTACTGTATGTGTTTAGCTTATGTGATTTTTAGGGGGCCAAGCACAGAAAGGAGTCCACATAACTGACTTATTGAGGTCAGTCCAACAACTGTCGGTACACATGTTGGGACCAAAAGAACAATGTAGAGCCACCATCAGGCCAAAGGTCAACTCATATTTTGGCTTAAATACTTTCATTTAGGTCTTTAGCTTAAGAAATGTCCAATGAAGATGGTTAATTTGTCAAAATCCAATACTTTACCTCCTCATAAATTTGATCCAATTTTTCCCACATTCAAAACAAATCTTCTTTTTAGTGCCTTTACTACAGCTCATTACTACAGTTTTGATACTCCAAACTGTTTGGCGTGACATGCATTTCAAATTGGTGGCGAAAAAAGCAAAAAAAGAAATTAGCCACAGCTCAGCATTGCTTTGCCCAGCAAAGAAACTGAGCACAGTTTTGAGTTTTGATACATGTAAGTTTCCCCGCTGAGCCATGATTTGATGAAGTTGACTGCAGTTAGTTCACAGGGGCTCAGTGAGACACAATGTAATGGTGGATATTATTTACGTTTGTGTCACTCCCATTTATCTTTTTGTCACCAATTACAATACAGTGTTCAAGCCCCACATATAGTTTGTGGTGTGATATGTAGAGCATTACAGTAAGATCACAGGTTCATATACCTGGGCTGTTTGTTGTGCAAAACTTTAGCCTCGGGTGTGGTTGGGCTGTGGTTATTTCTAAATGTAATTTATTGATTGAAGTTTCTCCCTCTCTTTCTCTGACTGTGCTAATCATCTGCGTACATGCGAGCCCTGTTACAAGTAGATACAGAATACCCACTGCAAAGTGGGAAGACTTTTGGGGAAGGCCTTTGCAGTGTGGAAACAGAATAATCTTGTTGCGACAACAGATTAAAAACCCCACTGGGGATTGAAATGCTATACATAGCTCTTTTCTGGGTTATGATTGAACTGTCAACTTCAAATTGGAAGGACGTTCTGAGTTTACTGGGTATCTTAATCAGTCGGGTTGGCCATGTCAGGTATTAAAGGTGCGGTGCAGGCCACGTTTAGGTTTACGTTCTAGGCAGACTCTAATCGACCTGTGTGTCATGTACCCTACTGGATGCCCCTTTGCTTTGCCCCCCAGTACTGAAGCATGGAGATATATTTCTGTAAAATGATGCTGCTTCCCTACTCTCTGCCACTATCACAGCAGTCATTTTGTATAAGAGAATCAACTAAATGTTGACAAAACAATTGAGCCTTTTTGTTCTGAAGACATGCCACTGCAATCCAAGGCAGAGGTTACGATGGAGGGGAAGAAGCGACATACTTGCAGTACATGCATAGAAATTTGGAGCATCGCTCTCTGTATCCATCTGAGCTCAACTCATTATCCCACAATGCTTCAAATCGCAGACTGACAAAGTTAAACTCATTAGCATAGTTTATTTGACACTAATTCACTCAGCGGTGATGAGAAGTTCCAGATCTGCTGCTGTAGAGGAGCTGTTGGCTGCACCACATAAGAAGGAACTGGGTTTTTTTTTCTTTTCTTTTTGGAGGAGCAAAAAAGGAAGGAGGTACATGTGCAATGCTCATTAGGGAGAGCCATATGGTGGAGGAAAGAGAAGGAGAGGAAAAAAAAAAACGTGGAGATGGAGTGAAAAAGGTACAGCGCTTCGTCTGCATCTCTGGAAAACATCCTCCATTGTTGAGACTTGTTTGCAGCTGTTTGGAGGCATCTACCTCACTGCTGTCATTTCCTCCTCTTCTATCAGTTTCTCAGTTTTTTGTTTTCCTCAGAAGAGTAAGTGTGTGTGGAAACTGAATGCATTTTTCATTTCAACAAAGAGCAGAGAGGACCTGAGAGAGTTTTTCTTTATGTGCATCCAACTGACTTTGTGAATGAAGATTACACCACCAGACACATACAGAAACATATCAGTAATCTTCTTAATATTACAACGACAAACTTGTTATGAAGGGGTATCATTGTGACTAGAGGGAAGATTATGATAATGGGAGTCAGATCTCCTCCTACATGTCAGCCTGATGGCATCTGCTGCCTCCACCAATCAACAAATTATACATGAAATCAATTCCTGCACCTCCTTGAGGACTCCTCCCTCCATCCTCCTCTTCTGTCCTTTAACTCTTTTCTCCTCCTTTTCCTCTGTCTACTTTCCGTTTTGTCTCCATCCCATCTCCTTTGTCCAGCTTCTTCCCCCACTGTTCCTCCTCCCTCACCCCTCCTCCATTCCTGGCATCGTCCTCTCGTCTCTCCTCTCTTTGCATCTCATCCTGGGACTTGATATCAAGTAGGAGAAGTTTGTAAGTTTGTACCCAGGGGGAGCCATGAGCCAACACTTCTCCATCCTCCTCCTCCTATACCATCCCATCACTCTCTCTTTTCTTCTCTCTATCTTCTTCTTTCTGTCCTGCCTAACTCTGCCTCTCTTCTGGCCGTCTGATAGAGCATGCTTCATCACATCTAATCCCCTGACCTGTCATTCATCCCCGCATAGGGAGAGTGAAAAAGGAGTAATACTTTCTGTGTTAGTAAAATTGTTAGCACTACTAAAAATGTCAACACTATCACCAATGTTACTTTCATTAAAGCTAGTCGGACTAACTCAGATTGCAGTATTACTACTGTCACCACCACCTCTACTAGCATTACTGCTCTTACTGTTGCTACAGCACCACCGCCGCTACTGCTACTGCTGTTACAAACAGAGCTGCAGTGGCACATGTAGGTTGCTATTAGTAGTGCTACTACTACTTAGACCGACTTGTGGAAAACCTACCTGAACCTCACGTGCATAAATTAGTTTTCAAAAGAACAAAAAAACAGAAACCTGATGCGAAATGGACTGGAGGATAATTAGACCCCAACAGACTCTGATACAGATAAACATTGGCAGCAGCGTGGTGCTCCACCAATTAACAAGCAGCCATGGTCAAAAACAGCAGCAATACACACTTCACAGTTAACTCTCTCCATATGCTTCAAACAACGCTTTTTTGTACTGAGATGATGATGATGATACTGCATGTGGTCAGAGCTGATATACAGTCTGATCAGATCCACTTGCGTATCACTCAAGCTGACACTCAGACCTGAGAATTGTGACAACACAAGGGTCAAGTCCTGACCCTTTGTTTAAGTACGAAAACCAATCAAAATGTTCTTCACTAAACTTATCGCCATTTCCAAATGTAAACACCAAGAGAGTAATAGTTAACATGAATCACGAATGCTTTTAATTGTCTATTACTTTTCCAAACATATTCCACATCTTAACACACCTCACTATATTTCATTTAATGTGAAACTGCTCATTAAAAGCTCTCACCTTACCTTAGTAAGGTCTTTACAGATACAATGCTGGTATATTCAGAGAAATCCTGCCATGAACTGTCAAGCATTGATTCAAAAAGCAGAGACTCCAGGATGCAGTAGATACCCAACCCTACCACTGGACAAGAACGCTGATATATACATTCCCCTGAGATATATTCAAATTCTTTACATCCAATGACAAACCGCTAACTGCTAAAATGCTAACTTCACACAATATGTGTGCATGGCAACTATGGTATGGTAAGGGTTATTGTGGTGTAATATTAACCATGGTTAAGGGTAAGGCTAAATGCACGTCTATGACAGGACGCAACTCTGGTCTCCTGCATGAAAGTCCGACATGCTACATGCTCAACCGCCCTGACCTCCACACCCTTATTTTTTCCCTCATTACACTACTTATTTACTGGCCTACATTGGCTCTGAGCGTTGGCACTGGACGCAAAGGTGTGTGAGGTGTGGAGTTGTCCAATAAGAACATAATTCCTAAAGATACTGCACTGGTTCCCCAGATATTCAGTCCAGTCAACTGAGCTTAAAGGAGACCTTGCATGTGATTTCTTTTAATAAACCATACATGTCAGCAAAATGATATCCTGCTTAGGACTGTGGGAGTATAGGTGGTGTTGGCAAATGAGAGAGATACTGCATGATGATTTAGGAAAGGAGTGAGGGGAGAATGATAAGTAAAGATGAAAAGTGTGGAGCTTGCGGCGCATTTTAATCCGAACTCCACGCAGCCTATGAGAAGTTAATATTGAAAGATGCACATACAACATAAATATCTCTTCATATAAAAATACGACACCGCTGCTCCTCCTGCTACTCAGTGCACATTCACATTTCATAATGAGAGCCTGCGGGGCAAACATCATGTCCATAAAAGCAGGATGTAAACGGTAAATGAAGTAAACAGGGGTGGAAAGTGACTGCATACACTTTCTAACAAATTCTGTAGAGCTGCAGTTAACATCTAGTGCCTTCACAATGCTTTTCCATGAGGATAAGATGAAATGAAAGCCCACATTACTGGCAGGCACTGAAGCTGTAAAGTTATGAGAGGCAGTGGGAGAGTAAAACTGGCTGATTTGACTGAAGGCTCTCCATTTCTCAAGGCTATGCCTCCGGTTATCCTTCCTTCCCCCACCTCCTATTTCCCCCCCCTCCGGCTCACAGCAGGGATATACTTTAAATCACTTTGTCCTCTACCTAGAAAAACTTTCTGACAGGTCGTTTTGTGGACCGCAGAAATCTATTTCTTCCTGTTACAGAGCCCAAAATATTCCTTTCTGTCCTGCTGACTTTGTAAGTTTTGGACACTGGTGGCTTTAGTAGAAAGACACCAGGGTAGAAACACACCAGGGGATAAGTAATGCTTTTACTTTCAAGAGAAATGCCTGCACAACTATGAAGGTTCCCTGCATTTTATCCCTAAAAACTATAGCATGGTCACTAGGATGATACCTTAGGCAAGTATGAGTATGTGTGTCTGTGTCTGTGTGTATATGGTTAGATAAATAGCTGGCACCTCTACATTCCGGACACTGCAGTCTAGCTTTGCCTGCAGCTGTTATCTTCAAAGTGGCACAGCGATGCTTCAGGGCCAGAGTGTCCTGTCGCCGACCTGTGATGGCTGACTGCACAGACACACTGTAGAAAGGCTGCTGCTTTGTGTGAAGCCCAGCCACGAGACCCGCAGAAGCACAGACAACAGCACTCAACCACATGACATCAGCTGTCGGAGTGGCTCTGACTGCACTGTCGGTACAAAAAATACATTTTTGCTTTGATTTGGAAAACTAAAAGATGTTGATTGTTGTTCATGAGTAATGCAGGCTAGTAAGCAACAGGATGCATCAACAATCTGATGTAAATTCAAGAGACCGTCCTCACCAGAAAAACAGCATTATTGGTCATGTCGAACACTTAAAACAAACTGCATTTTCCTGAGTGAGTGATCTCTTGTGGCCCTGCAAATAATGACAGCTGTTTCTTAAAATACAAAAAATGAGGTAGCATTCAACAGTAGCTTATAAAGCCACAAATACAAAATGTCTGACCATAAGACTGGAGACCCGTGTTTGCATCTTGTGTCTTTGATACCAGGGGATATCAGTCTAGAGAGCAACACCAACGTCCATCCAACTATAACAGACCAGATTAGAGTGTTTGCTTTTCACCAGTAGATGTGAGGGTTCTAATGGTTTTGGGTTTGATTACTGTTTAATTATAGCATCCAACTCTGTCTCCTAAAAATTACATTTATATACAATTAATTTGCAACGTAATTGGGAAAACAATTTAGTCATTTCTAGGAGACAGGGTTGCTCTATCAGGCCTATGTGAGTTGCTTTTTTAGGCATCAAAACGCAGTGACAACATTTATTACCCTTCCAAATGTCCAATATTGTGTTTCAGATAAGCTGAACAAATTTTGGGAAATAAGGTTTCGCTGCACAAACTATAGCGAAAAAAGATATTGCCGCACTCAGGTCACAAACCTGATGATCTGCGTTTAGAAGCATCTAGTTTCAGTTTCATTTGTATTCTGCCGGCCTTGGACAGTTGTACACTGTTAAAGTATATGACTCTGAGATTTTGTGCTGTTCGTGACGCTCGACTGGACAGAACTAGTTCGAAAGAAATGACCAAACTTCTGACCTTCTGACCGACTCACATGACCATCCTTAAAGCACTGTGCCGTTAGAAAAGATGCTCATGTAATTCTTGTTATCTACAGTCAAAACACCCAATTTAAGCACCTAATCCCATGATGGAAGGTATTATGGAATCAATAATTTCCACACAAAACAGTAAAAAAAATAATCATCACAATATGATTGAATTTAGCAAGCTTAACTTTTTGTTACAAACTTAAATCAGCATTACTTTTGTTCTATAACTACACACACTTTTGACATATTATGACCATGTAAAATTGATATGGCAAACTATTGCCTGTTTACACATCCAGCAGACATGGACCAACATTAGCACTCAATTGAAGTCGTGTTTCTGGTGACCTGATAATCAATAAGTCGCCCTAGAATAACCTGAATAGCATCTGAATATTTAGCTGCTAAATGCTCCACTACGTTCACAGCCAGTTGCTGTAAAACTGAAACAATGAGCTGAAAGATGCTGAAATGCTCCGTGGAGATGAGGGGAACTGCAGAGTTAATTCTCCGTATAATTCTCTTCATCACTATGAGTGACCCCTTTCACATTACACATCGTCATTTGTTTCATTGTTCATATAAAAATATTGATTATTGCAGCTTTATAATCTCACAAATAAAAAAAGGCTGAATCCAGTAGCCAAGAATGACACCAAAAAGAGTCCAAAAAGGATGACAACGGGGGGCAGACTGCATTACATAAATATCCAAATAATATATCTCACTATAGATCTGTAACAATGCCTTAAGCCTCTGAAGGTTTGCTTTCAAAATAAAACAGACTAAATTCTTGTTTGGATTGAGGCACTGAGCTGTTGATTTTACCTCTTTCATGTTGCTTTTTGCTCCCTGATTGAATCAATGTTTTATGCTTTGTTATATATTCTGACTGTGAGCACGCTGCCTCCAATTCTTCATACACTCTAGCCTAGAGTACCAGTGAAGTGTGATGAAGCTCAGAGACAGGGCAGCTGTCTCCCACTTGTTGTTGGGACTCGGAGTTGAATTGTGTGGTCACTGGGTGGATTGATGGGGGGAGCCATTGCCTACCCTCGGCACCAAGTTGCATCAGCTAATCTTGTGAATAATGCAGAATCATGAATAAACATAGATCAATGCAGCGCAGTACTGTAAAGGAGACCTGCCTTTTTTCCCGTTACCCCTTTCTTCTCTTCTCCACCCCTGCCTCCATTTTTTCAATCCACTCCTTCTATCTCTTTCTGGCTTTCTCTTTTCTCACCACAAAAACACTTTTTTTCTTCCCTCACTGCCAAAATCAAACACTCCCACTATTCCCCCCGTCCTCTGTCACTCTCCGTTCTTTTCTTTTCCTCTCTGGCCACAGCAGTGACAGACATTGTAGTGCTGTAGTGTTGCTGTGTCTCAGTGCGGGCGAGTCAGGCCCGGCCTTCACTCTCAGCTCAATAGCTGCCCGGGTTTCCTCAAAGGCAGCCATCCAGCCAGCACAAAGCCTGCCCACTGGGAATAGACCCACAAAAGAGAAAGGGGCTGCTCGCCTTCTTTGCTCTGCTCTGTCTGAAGCGGCCTGCCTCCACCACCTCCTATAAATAATACAACGTTGCCTCAACAAAAAGAAACCCTGCCCTGCTCCCGCAAGCCTCTGCTTCCATCTCTCCCTCACTCCTTCACTCCCTCCCCTTCCTCCGTTTCCCTTCTCCTCACCTCTTTTACGTCTGATTTTACTAAACCAGAAAACCAGTGCTGTAAAGAACAGGCTTATACACATTCAGTTTAATATTACATTAAATAGTGTATGTTATTTCTCTGTGCTCATTATCCTTGCACTACGATATAAGTAAGAAAGCTGAGGACAATACTTGTTTCTCATTGGCTGGCAGGTGTTTGTTTAAAAAAGTGTATTTGAAGGTCTCAATGGTTTGACCACTTTTCTAAATCACTGCATAAGGTATATTAGGCTACAGGTAACCATAGCAACAATTATTATAATTAATGCTATTTTCCAGTTAGTACCTGACCTAATCGCTGATTAAACTAAGTACCAAAAACGTGGATGGATGATTTAAAAACAGACTGCATTTTATGGTATGCTGTATGAGTGATGCAGAAAATGATAGACGGATGGATGGAGGGACAGAAAGACAGAAAATAGACTAGAAAATTTAGATGGCCAGGAAATGCCATCTGAATTACATTTTTTTTTAAAAATAAACACGATAAGGTAACGTTTTTATGAACATATCTCCAGATCACTCACTGACAACGCATTTTTTCTTGTTTTCCTTCACTTTCCACTTGTTGCAACTAAAGCATGATTAATGTGTTTATGGTTATCCTGAGGCACTTGGTTAAGGTTAGGAAATGATCACGGTCTTGGTTAAATGTTGAACAAGTCAACACTGACTTGAAGCATGAGACAGGAAGTTTTAAAGGGGCACACTTCAGAAAACTGCTGTATCACGTCTCCTGTGGCTCTGGAGGGGGCTTTCCAGAGTTTGAAAAAAAACACGAAACTAAACCTAAAATAATAATAATAATGATGTCATCAGGGTTATGTCAGTTTGGGCCAGAGACTTACAATTTTTAACAGAAAGCGTGGGTTAAAAACTTGAAAGTTGTGGGCACTTAGGAGGCAGGGAAGCTGTAATGAAAGACACTATGTAGTTGCATTATGGAAATTGAAGGATCCATTTTTGGAGCTTAACTCATTCTATGGACTAAAAGTCAGGATATCAACCTATGCTGCTCTCTTGTGAATCCCCCAAATCTATGGAAGTGCAATACTAAATCGCTGGATCCCTTTAACTTTTCCAATATTTAACCGAAACCACCATCTTTCTCTTGCTTTAACCAAATGTTTTCAGTTGCCTAACAACACGTGGGGTGCAGGATGTGGACCACAGTCTCTGGTATCAAAGTCCTGCACAATCCTGTCCTGCAACTTTTCAACTGTTGCACAATGATGTGACATTATACATCTGCCTGCTGCATAATAACTTCTGTGTTTCCATTGCTTTTTTTCATACTTTTCCTTTACTCACTCACGTATTAACCTCTTTAAGGAATTATAATAAACACAGCAATAATGTGCATGTTCAGTACAACTTACATTTTTCTTAGCTTCATTTAGCTTTTCTAACTCATTGTAACTATAAATACTTGGTGGGGAACCCAGTTCAAATATGTGCATGAGTTGTGTTTGTGGGAACATATGAATGGCTGTGTGCATGTGTTGGTGTAATTTGTCAGTGTATTAATGTGAATGTGTGCACAGGGATTATGCTGCTATCAGTGAAGCTCTCCCAGCCTGTCAGGCTTTAGGACGGGCCTGGACAAAGAGGCTGATTTCAATGTAAATGCAGCAGCTGAGAGGACACAGCTCTCTCAGTGGGGTGACTTCCACCCTCCACACACACACACACACACA
>NTHP01000127.1:1060447-1088292 GCA_003416845.1 Oplegnathus fasciatus
ACACACACACACACACACACACACACACCATGAGCCTCCAGATCAGGATGCACACACTTCAGCATATTCACTAGAATAGTAAATACAGGGTATTCAGCCTCCATCTACTGCACGCTTAAGAAGCATTTTGTAGAGGAAACATCAAGAGGTAAAATGCTGAAGATTCTCTCAGAAAATGGAGATGACTAGCTGAAGAGTTGATGTGTCTGGTGTGTCTTTGCACCTGTCAGTAATTAGAGATATAATCTGGTCTGAAGCGCTGTGTTGTGGCCCTCACAATCCCGAGTCCATCATTACGCCAACCATTATCCCCATGCCTGGCCTCTGCACCTCTTATTACATGCAAATAGTGCAGCTTTATCTGAGCAGTGAATGAGACCCCCGTCTCTAAAGAATGGGACACCCTCCTCGCCCACTCAAAGCCATTCCTCCATCTATTACTGCAGTCTCTGCTTCAATGCAGACAGCACAAATCTCATGGCGTCACTGTTTAAAGAAAGACTGTGGTGGTTGGCGGGATGCAGATAAGTGTTATGCAGAGAGTTCTCAATATCTTAGCCTGTCATACAATATGAATCTGTTTTCAAACACTTCAATATTTACGCTCTATTTTCTTGTGCTATATCATTATTTCATGCTATTTCCACTTCAATTCTAATTGGATTTTTAAGATAGTTTTAATATCTTCAAAAGGAAAAAAGAAAACATTTTTGAAAACAACTTTTAACGTTTAATTTTGACACAATTTTATCAGCTAGCAGAACATGTTGCAGCTAAAGAAAAGGCTGCAGAAACAAACGGAAAACTAGCAAAAGACAATGTATGACTTAGTGGGGATACTACTTTTTTCAGCACTAGCATAGCTGTCAATAATTCTGACATACTTACTATCTCTGTACTATAACTATATCTTGTCACAGTAGATCTCAGACTTTGGATTTTTTTCATAATTTTTGAGTTTTAACCAACATTTAATCTATTTAGACCTTTTCCTGACAGAAATGGGCTTCCATACTTTACAGTCCATTTTCTCAATGAAAATATTTACTTAGTAACATGTATGCCTTCAAATGGTGTTTATGAGTTGTGATTTACAAAAATGTAAAATTGGAGAACTCCTGGAAATCAACTTGCTCTACTCTTTTCTTATTCCTCAGCTTGGTGTTAAAAAATTAGAAAACATTTTATAGAAAAAAATAGAAAAACAAGACCTAATTGTACATTTTTCTTATTGGTTGCCTGCATATATTTTGAGTAAGTCAGTTTACTTAAGTTTAAGTGCTTGAACATCATAAGCACTGAATTTCCATGTCAATGTCACAATTATTTCCATTTTGGGCACACATATTATAGCAGTCTGCAAACGGTTAAAGCAGCCAAATTCAGGCTGATCCACACAACCAGAAAGCTAGTTAGCATGTTAGCATACTTTCAGCTCTCAAGTGAGAAACAGAAACCCATTCTTCTCCCATAGAACCAGTCTTCCCATTCAGATAATTTAAGTTTCACTTCATGTATCCCTCTTTATGCTTTCATGTTTTGCTTGTGAGAGTGTGGAACTACATGCTGCTGCTGCTGCTGCATACTGTTTGTGTCTGCTTCTTGCATGGTAATGAGGACGTACCTGTCAGGCAATCATGTGCAGGATGCTGCCTCAGGTCAGTGTTTGCTGCCAGAGGATGCCTTTCCATGACTGTTCCTTCGTGCACACACCTGTATGCTGTCCCCGCTCTCTGTCTGCAGCTTGACATTTGGTACGGTGAAGATAGAAGACACTGCAGGGGAGAAGACGCAAGCGGATTAGAAGTATGTAGGCTGACAGGAAGAAGAACATTTCCAAGTGAGTTGTTAAAGATAGAGACGGTTATTAAAAAGTGAATATTTGAATATTTATTTGCGGTTAGTCTTTTTAGGGTTTAAATATTTTTGCCATGAGGAGAAGCTTCTTTAAAGGGCATTTTAAATTGCTACATGTGACATTTTAACATTGCTCATTTGCTTTTTAATTTTGGAACGTTGAGATAATTGCTTTAAACTCACAAGACCATCAGTAAAGACAGTCCTAGGAGCAGGAGATGCTTAATTTGAACTGAGACGGTGCGCCCACCGCCAACATGATTGCTAAACATATGAAGAGCTGCACAGGAAGTTGCATAGAAAATACTCAGCAGTGTGACCCTTCTGTCGGGAATGTTTTTCAGATATGAAGGTAAATTGTCTCATCAGTTCCTGTGATGTCATATATTAGCCCTCTTTCACTGCAGGAACCTGAGCCAAAACCTGGGACTTCCCATAACCTGAACTAACCCATAACCTTTTGCAGCTTTGGTACTAGGCTCTTCACCTCCATCACATTTTACAAACCAGGACATTTGAACAGCCTCCTCTCCCCAAATAATAATAAGCAACCTGTAACTCACTGAAACACTTGTGTCATCTCCTGCACAGTACCCTCATTTAGTTCAAGGAACCTGTGACAATGGCTGCACCTTATGTTTCATTTTGTTAAGTTCCTGCAGCAGAAAAAGGCTTTCTACTATGGCTCTCAGCAGGAATTCCACTCTGCCTCAGCTAACTGGTCTGTTGTGGGGGAACCCAGACCATCTCCCTTTCTACAATGGTAACCAGAAACCTGATCTCGAAAAGTTACACTGAATCTAAACATATGTGTGTCATGTCTGTGTGTTCAGGTTTGATTGAGTTATGACTGAGAGAACTTTTGACATAAATTGCAGAAATCAGGCACTGAGGGTTTTAAAGTACCTTAACTGCCTCCATGAGCTGTGTGTCACAGCCACTGCTGCAGCTGATGACTGTGTTGGTGAGCGGGTCAAACCACAAGAACTAACTCACCGTTGTTTTTAGAACACCAGCATGCACCTCTCACACAGTACCTTTGCCTCACACCTCTTCCTCCGCGCCCCGTGGGGGAGGCGTGCCTCACAGTTTGAAAACCTCTGTGGCCAAGGCTCATGGGTATCGTAGTATTGAAGCTATCCGGCAATCCAACAGAAAAAAAACATGGCGTCTCATAGATAAAGTTGGAATAATTAAAACTGTTGGCCGTAACATAAACCCACAGCACTGTTACATTATCCAAGAGAGTCCTGTGTCTTTATGTCTTTGGCTATTGAGGATATCATTAAAAGAAACATACAAAACAGTAAGTAAGTTCAGTGTGAGGAATATACTTCCAGAACCAGTGGCTCCCCCCACTTCCATTCATGTAAGTCCAGAGAGACGAGAGTTTTTTCCCCCCCTTTGCTCTCGCTTCTTGCACACCCACACACTCTCACTGAAATCAAATTAAAAATGTCACAATCCAATCCACACAGCAACAGCAACCTCAGGAGCTCTATTGTCTCAATAATTCGGTCATTGTCCCCGGTAATCTGTCTGGGTATTGTCTGGATAAATCCATAATACACATGACAATAGAGTGCACAGTTGGCCACAGAAAACATACTGTTCATCCCTACTGGGATAACATGGGACATTTACTTGAAAGGTTCATCAATTTCTCCACCATCTATGACATTTTCTTCTTGGCCAGTGTATCTTTTATTTGGCTCGTTTCAGAGCACTGGTAGCACTGGGTGTTTTAACTACAGAACAGAGCAGTATGCTTTTACTTTTTGGCTGTTCCCATTGGCTCCAGTCTTCCCTGGTGGAGGAACATGATTACCATGCTGCACTTGTAGCCAAATACTCACAACTGGAGTAATTAGCCAGTTCTTTATCTCACATTCATGTCTCATTTGCATAATTTTGACACATCCTTCCCCCACAAAAGTGCGAGCTACAAATCCACACTTGTCTGCCACACACACATGGAAGATACGTTGTGTTTATCCACTCCTGTCCTCATTTTATGAAACTGTTTTAATTCATTCCCATTCTTCCCTCAGTGGCTCTGCTGCTTTGCCTGTGTGTCACATGTACGTGCAGAAAAGAGAGGGAGCGAGAGAGATAAAGGGAGAAGAGAGAGAAAGAGAGAGCGAGCATGACAAAAATCAAAATGAGCCATCTCTCTTCTCTCCCTCTCTTAGTGACCGCCGCTTTCTGATTCTTTTCAGACGTGACAACCTGCTGGGTGCTGATAACAGGATTAATAATGCTGAAAAATCCTAATCGGGGGGAATTAAAAATGGAATTCTCCCATTAAAATTACCACCATGTCAGTGGCAGCACGCTCAGGTCTGCTGAGCAGGCTTTTCACATCACTAATGAATAACAGCTTAAGGGATTGGTGATGTATGTATATGTAGCCTGTCAAATAATATGGATATGCAGTCATCTCTGACATATTTTCACGCAATAACCCACTTCTGTAGGATTAATTGAAATATAGCCTAACTGTGAAGCTTTGGCTAAAGCCTCTGACTCTTACACCCAAAATACACACAGGAAATCTACAGTATTAATACAAATCTGCTTCTAAAATGAAGATGTGTTGGAAGCTAAGATGCTGTGTGTTTCTGAGGTGCTGTGTTTTCAGAGCTGGGCCTCAGTGTGCTGCTGCTCTGGGCAAACAACAAGTCAGGAAGATAGAAAATCAAACTGAGCGTGTTGCTGCGGCCAGCAGAGGTCCGACTGGGCTTACTGTCCCAACGGCATCCACATAATAAGACAGGCTTTCTCTGCATGAACAAAAACAACCCCAGGTCGCTGCTCGCCGCCTTCTTCACAGAGAGAGAGAGAGAGAGAGAGAGAGAGAGAGACTGAGACAGAGAGGAGGAAGATACTGTATGATCCAGTGGAGCTGAGGGAGCTCAAAAAAAGAGATGAAGAAAAACACAAAGGAGAGAGGGAGTCAAAGCAAGAGAGGAAGAGAGAGAGAGAGAGAGAGAGACGGAAAAAGAGAAACGCAGAGAGGCCAAGTTTCTGACTGTCAAGGTAACTACAATTAAAAAAAAATAAACAAATAAAAATAGATCTTCTGCACATTTATAGATATTTTTACTCTGGATGTAATTACATGTTATGATAACCAGTGAGTTCTTTAAACAATTGCTATTTTTCTGCACTGTTTAAACATTTATTATACAATAACAAAAAAAAGTGCAAAGCAAGTTTTCTGAAAAGTCATTCAAAATGTAGTCTTTTTGGGGGCATAATAATCATCCAATCAAATCATGTTATTTACTTTACTCTACTATACTATGCTATACACTACTATTCTATTCTACTAATTGTAGTACTGATCGTGCTAATGTTTTACCATTAAAAGTATGCTGAATTAGCTGTTAGCTGTTCCTCTTTGCAGTGTACCCATGGATATACAGACAACTGTCACTATATTACTGAAGAAAACTAAAAGATGTGATGATTCTCACATCTCAGTTCTGGAGTTATAAGGAGTGTCTTTATTTCTATGATTTCTAAACAGATTTATGGATGTTTATTTGCATATACATGCTTACACAAGGGTATTGGAGATAATGATATCACACTGAATCTAAAAATATGTGTATCATGTCTGTGTGTTCAGATTTGAGTGCTATTTTTGACACAAATTACGACAATCGGGCGCTAAGGCTTTTGAAGTACCTTAATTGCCTCAATGAGCTGTGCGTGACAGCCACTGCTGCAGCTCCAACTGCGGACCATGTCGATAAGGCCAAATCAGTGGACCAAATTACAATAACTAACTTCCTGTTGTTTTTAGAACACTGGCATGCACCTGTCTCTTTCACCTCATCCAGTATCTTTGCCTCAAGTCTCTCCCTTTGTGGCCCCATGGGGACAGGATGAAAACCTCTAGTATACCATAATCACAAAATACCTGTAATACTCTAACCAAGACTTGGTTGCTACATTGCACATTATGACCTGAAAACCATTAAGCAGCACCTCTGATGTACGACCTGACAGGTGGTGTTAAAGCTGCAGTCGTGTTGTGTTACGTACTGTCCTGCAGCTCCCAGAGCCGTGGAGGAAGGTTGCTGAAGTATTCGTGGTTCAGCGCTGCCTGGGCTGACAGCCGGTTCTTTGGGAAGCACTGGAGGAACCTGGAGGCCAACTCCTCAGCATGGTCCACATAGCCCAACCTGACACACAGAAACACACATTATCAGAGTGATCACGGAAACATACATATACAGCATATGCAGAGATACATTAACAGAAAACAGGAAGTCAACCCCTTAAGACCCAAGAAGTCAAACACTTCTGTTTCATCCAAATAAAGTATAGAGTTACCTATCATACCATTCATTCATCCCTCTGAGAAAGCAACTCACTTTTTCTCCAATTCACAGAGCTGCTGACAACAACAAACAAGCCTTTTAATTATGCTGAAGGTTTGCTGACTCAAGAGGAAAAACACTTCTTAGACAAACACGCAAAAGAGCACACACACACGCTCACACCTTTCTCTTTTGAGCTTGACTCGCACATGGCGGCTGGGTCACCGTGAGAAACAAAAAGTGCTCATTAAAGCGGGAGCTAAGACGGAAGCGGTCTCTACAGTACGTGAATGTGTGTGTGTGTGTGTGAGTGTGTGTCTGAGTGTGCGCTCGTACTGGGAGTCACTGAACTCCTGAACCAGCCCTACCTAGCAGCGCTGAGGGGGAGAAGAGATTGAAAATAAATGAAGAGCAACAAATTCAGTCAGTAATTAGGCATCCACTGCATTAAATAAACATGATGTTATTCAGCGCAGCTCGCTGGCCCGCAGCTCGCAGTACTTGGAGTGCCTCTCATGTTCTGCAGGCTTCTCATGGTTGGCTCCCTAGTCAAGCACTCTGACAGCCACTCCCATGGCTCTCAATGGGGATCTCAACCCGACTTATCAGCAGAGAGACAGAGGGAGGATAAATCTCTGTTCAACTCATCAACGCCACTCAGCAAAGAGGCAGAGATAAAGTTAATGAAGTCCATCAGGGCCTCTTCTTGCCTCTTTCTCATACAACTGGAACATTCTGTGGAACTCTGCTGCAAAGTTTAAAGACAGACTAGTCTTTGTGTGAAACTATGTTGATGGAAAAAGGCCTCCTAGATTACTGGTTTAATGATATGGGTTTTTTAAGGCCAACGCTGATACTGTATCTTTAGTTTGAAGCAGTATTGTGTGCAGCTATACCAGGATGGTAGCACATAATGGCAGTGAGAGGTTATTATTTGAATTGTAAAAGCTTCAATACCTAGATATTCTGCAATACGAGGGCAGCAAACTCCCAAAGCCCCAATATACCAAAGGGTCAAAAGAAAAGACAAAAGTTTAAATAGTGGTGAGTCCAGTTCTCTGCACAAACTGCTCCCTCACTGCTGTTCACTCTTTGTAACTGTCTTCATGCAAGAGGAAGATTTCCTCCTATGGAGAGCCAAAGTCATGATGTCACGTCTGGGCTAGTGTGGCTACTTATGTCATCATGATGTGGTCTTGCCCATTTCCATAAAACTCCCCAACGCTCTCTTCTGAAGTCATTTTTCCAATTTTTCATCTGTAATCTCTGCTGTCTACAAACGTCCCTGTCCTCTCTGTCCTGCTGAACTGATCGTGGCCCATCGACTCGCTCATGGACTCGCCTCTTATGTTGAGCCATCATGTTTAACCTAGTCTAGGGCTAATGGGAAATGGTGTTTGTTAAAGGCAGCTAAAAACATAAATATTAAACAAGCATTGATAATCGAGTATCTCGACATAAAGTGTTTTTTTAAATTCTTCTAAATATTTTTTTTTTTTTACCTTTATTTAACCAGGAAAGCATGATTTATTTTGTGAATGTGTGTGAACAGGGTGCTTCTTCAGAAGCACCCTGTTCACACACATTCACACCTGGAAGCTGCCCAGCGCAACCAGTCTCATCTGTAGACCACGGAGCACCTCTACAGGGGCAGTTGGGGTTTAAGGGCCTCGCTTAAGAGCACCTCAGCGGTGGTAATGAGTGAGGGGCAAACACTGGTCTTTTAGTTTTCTCTCTCGTAGTTGAAAGCTCTGTAACATTTCTACATTTCTTGTCCTAAGACTCTTTTGTCGAACTGCTATTTCCAGATCAATAATGAACCTTCAAGCTCAATCGATCTGAGATGATTAATCAACTATCAATACTTACTGTTTATTTTGCAGGGATTGTGTGGCTCTGATGCAAGACTGTAACATTAGAAGACATTATGAGACAGAGCAACATGACAAATGTTGGACAGACTAGAGACCAGAGGTGGCAGAGTGGAAGAAGCTCAGCAGCAATGTTCTTTGAGGTAATGCCTGCATTGATTGTCCAAAATGGAAGGGGTCGTTTTCTGGGGAACATGAATGTGCCCAGTTAATTTTATGGAAAATGCCTGTTACATTTTAATTCTTCCAAGTGTTCTGTACAGTAAACTTTGGTCTTATGATACAGTAGCACTCGAGGAAAGATAAGAAAAGAAAATCGACACAATTCATCTTCTAGGGGCATCAATATGGACACCATCCACTGGTTATATAGATATGTTGCTCTCTAGACAAGTTGTTAGTCAAAGAGACAAACGGATGGACTAAAAAGTATCACCATTCTTAAAGGGGTACTCTACCAATTTTACACATTAAGGTCAGTTTACGTGTCATGGGAAGTAATAGTGAGCCTGTGAAAACAGTCGTGTAATGTCTTCTGTGGCTCAGGAGGAGCTTTGTCAGGCCTGATAACTTGGAGATTACAAACTGTGACAAAAAGCTTGCATCATGTGGGTGTTCACTTGGTAGGGACTAAAAAAATCAGGGATACCTCAGCTTCTTCGGCTTTAATTTTGACCATTCTTTTGGAAATCTGTCTTGCTCGAGTCCCCCAACTGTATGAAGACGAAATACTAAATCACTGAAGCGCCACCTAAACCTTTAAAACTATTGGGGTAAAATAAATCCTCCAATAAAGCCAATTTAAGCCCCAGAATCCATATTTTCTCTGGAACAGTGGGTGTGTCTGTAAATGACTTGCTTTGTAGTTTCTCTGCAGACAAACAGGTAGATATGTGTAGGTGTGAAATCACCGGGATATGAGCATGTTGGCCTTTGAAAAGTGTTGATGTACAGTGGGTGCACATTCCTTCCTGCAATTGCTGTCAGCTAGGCCGAGTGAATAAGCGCACATCTGCAGTAAGATCGATAGCATCTCCTAAAACTATCAAACAGCTCCAGGTGCTGACACATTCACGGCAGAGAGAAGCATTCCTTCTTCAGTGATGCATGGCGTGTGCTTTTTCATGGTATTCTATCAGAAAACTACACCAAGGACCCGGGTGAGGCGAGACAGAGGAAACCGCCTGACTGTATCGTCCCCCCCACCACAGCAGAAAGTGGCAGACCAGTCTCTCTGCAGCAACCAGGAGCTGTTTTGGAAGACAGCCTTTGTGTTTTTTATGTGAAGACATCCTATGAAGAGCTTTCATCATGTCTGACTCATTTGATGATGAGGCCGTTGTGAGGGCAACTTGGAACTGTACACGGGCAAACAGGCCTTAGCATGCAACTACCATATTTGTCAAGTTCTGTACACAGCAGTGGTTGACAGATATGGGTTGTAAAAAAAATAACATTACATTACATAACATTTTTAATTTATGGCTGCCAACAGTCCATATTTAGTGTTTCCAAATGTATCAAGTTTTGTTGCAAAAGTAATTTATGACAAAACAAAGAATCAGTTTACCAGTAAATCAAAAACAATATTCTGTTTTTGCCCAAACTTTATTGTTATTAGGCTTAAACAGCTTCTAAACATAAATGACCACAGACCGCCAGGGGATTAGACGGTGTCTGGGCAGCTTCCAGGTGTGAATGCGTGTGACTGTGTGAGTGTGGTGAGGGTGTTCCTGCAAAAGAGAGCCTGGGTCTCTGTGAGGCTTCCCTGAATAAACAAGGTTTAAGTCCTGCAAATGAAACAACAAAATAAGTAATTGCTCCGTGCCCTCTAGAACGCCACATAGAAGTGTTTTCTGATGTGACGCCCATATCAGCAAGATGACATCATTTGTCCGCGTTTTCCAAAACTGTTACAAATCACTGTTGAAAAATAAAATCTGTTTTATGATGCGACAACTCTGTGGTTAAGGTTTGGTTAGGGTTAGGCACAAAAACAACTTGGTTAGGTTTAGGGAAAGGTTTGGGTTACAATCATGACTTTGCTAAGGTGAGAGGATCTTCATCGTCATGGTTACAATAATACACACGTGGTTAAGGTAATTGGTAACGATCATGGTCATGCTCTAAAAAAAAAGTATGTTGACTGTTGGTTGGAAACAGGAAACAAGCGGGGGTCTCCGGTGTTAAAGTCTGATGTTTTGTGGACCCATCCATCCACCCCGACCTCCACCCTACATGGACTTTATCGCTCTGTAACAACGTCACCTCCTCCTTTGTTCTCATCATAATTACTACAGCTGCTAGAGGGCTATTTTCATTATCAATCAATCTGTTGATTATCTTTTCAATGAATCGATCATTTAGTCTGTCCATTTAACAGTCCAAAAATGAAAGAAATTTAATTTACAATAACATAAAACAGAGAGAAGAAGCAAATCCCCACATTAGGGAAGCTGGAACCAGAGAATGTTTGGCATTTTTTCTTAATGAAAAGACTTAAAGGATTAATTAACTACTACAATTGTTGCTAATTAATCTTCTTTCTTTTTTTGTAATTATTGCAGTACTTAAAGGTTATGTTTACTATTACTATATTTACTCTTATTAGCTCTCTTATTAGCGATAAGAGTAATAAAAAATGGATTCATGCCTATATTACGAAATCTGATTAAAAAGCATAATAATTCATTTAGGTTAAAAGCTTTGTAGTGATAAGCAATCCTGCAGTATATATGTAATCAATCAAACTGCTTCATTTCCATCATATTACAGGAGAGAAACACAGATTTGAAAAACCAAGAGAGGACAAGCTACTACTACAAAACCTGCCTAATCCTCATTTAGTTAGTTTTAGAAATATTTAGATTAGTTCTATCTCAATGTAGTGCAATAGTTCATAGGAAATCTGAAAAAAAAGCCATATCTCGCAATATTAAGTACTGCTTTACAAAAAAAATCCTTTGTTCTTCGGTCCATGGTCCACTTTCCACCAAATTCATTGAAATCAGTGAACACATGCTAACAAACAAAAACCAGGACTGAAAACATAACCTCTTTGGTGGAGGTAATAAATGTACAACACTGGCCTCATACAGCAGTAAACTATATACTATTACTATACAGGTCAAAGCGCATAAGCACGTCAAAAAACTATAAACCATCAACCATCAGTCACATTTTTACAATTGGAGAAAGAAAAACAGCGCGAAGAAAACTGGCTGACTGAGAGCAGAAACAAGAGAGCAAGAGTGGGTGAGCCAACTCTTTGGCCAGAGACAAAGTGAATGTATAAGTTCATATCAAATTCATCGTTCCCTGGACTACGATTAAAGGCAGCAGAGAGGAAGTGATGGTCATTAACATTCCACCTCAATTTCTTTCTTCACATTTTTATTTCCTCCTGGACTGGAGCAAGGCCAGGAGACTGGGAAGGGACCGACAGGGAGGGAGCAGAGGGAAAACCTACCTCAGCTCACTTTACTCTGCTTTTCATTTGTCATCAAATGTTTTCAGTAGACTTCTTTAAGTGCTGTGTGTACAATAATGAATATACTCCGAGCTCCAACTGTTTATTTTTTCAATTGTTTGAATTTGGAGCTCCAGAGTTTTCATATGACAGCAGTGATCCGTTAACTAAAGAACTGATCCAACAACTGAGGTTTTTATTCTTTTACCTACAAATGAACTGTTGATATTTGTTGGGATATTCACAAAATACATAGTCGACTGTGTATTGTCCTGGCTCCACAATGGTGGTTGTTTCTAAATGCAGCACTTGAAGCATCATGAAGCAGTTCAGCTTATTTGATGAAGTTGATGTACCTGCATGATTCTTGCACTTTTTGGGTCGTATCCATGTGGCTGAATGCACTTCTTGTAAGTCACTTTGGATAAAAACGTCAGCCAAGTAAATGTAATGTAATATAATATAATGTACAAGATGAACAATTTTATTAATTTAATAAGTGAGCAATTAAGAAAGGCATCAGGCGTACTTATAAACGGAAGCTGTATTCAAGGATCCTGAGAGCCTTTTTGATGATCTGAGCCAAGGTTGGATTACACACCGGACAAAGCGGGCAACTGTCCCAGGGTCCCCAAAAGCTCCGGTCTTTCTGTGTGCCAGTTGGTTAGCGGGAGTTTAATCGAACACTTCTTCAAAAACATTCACCTCTTAAGTACAAAATCAACTAACATGACAAGGGCCTTAAAATGGGTCTTTCTTTACTAACTTATCCAGTTTTGTGCACATACTATATTCCCTATTTTTCTTATATTAATGTGTTTAATCATATTACCTCAAGCAACATGTGGCGAGGTGGTCTTCTAGCAAAGAAACACTTTAAACAATGCACGGAAAGTGGGAGGAGGTGGTTAATTAAAGGAAACTACAGTTTATTACAGCTCTTTTCACAGACCATCAGTTATGATGACACTGTACTCACCACAGTAATTGCTGTGATCTTGGAACATGGCTACATGACTAAGAAGGCGATGAGACAGGTTGTAAACAAACCCCCACATTAGCCCAAACTATGTGGAAGAGAAAAGGAAGGCGAATGGTAAACTTTGACCTCCTGTTCTTGCAGTAGTACTCAGCACTCACAGCTACAATGAGAGGCTGTTAGAGGCATTACAGGTGAGCTCACTTTCAGTTTGACCACCAAAACACTTGTTTAGATAATCTGGATAAGCTGCTGGCCTGTTTATCCTGTAAATCAAGCGTGTTCCAAAATCTCCAAAGCCAAAAGGAATGACTTCGGTGAGTGCAATGTTTTCATAACTGATAGAACCGAAGGCCAGAGAAGCAAAAAATTTGCAATAAACCACAGTTTTTCCTTATTAGGTGTCTAGTAGTTCATTTTTGTACAGGGGCACCTTAGCAGGTTAATCCAGTCATGAGCTCAATAAACCTGAACAACTTCACATACTTGTTCATTAGTTCATCAAGCTGAACTTGTTATTCATAAATCCATTACCAAGTTTATGTGTTGAGTCCTGACTATGTACTTAGGATCTACAAGTTAGTTTAACTAGTGATTTAATAAACCCAGTTGTGCCACTCGGACTCAAAAGGGTTGAGGTCAGGGCTGTAATGCCTAATGCATTGAAACTCCTGCAATCATAATACAAACAACAATGTGAACACAAAAGTCACTGCAGCTGGAACACAACTTCTCAAATGAACAAGCAGCATTTTAAACTTACATGATCAATTTGTTGTAAGGCTGATGTTGGATTGATGTACTTATATACCCAGTACATAAATCAATACGTTGGTATGTTACAGAGTCATTTTAGTAGACGTAAGCAAAGAGAATGAGCTCCTCCCCGAGTCATTATTGCTATATTGCTAGGCTAACTTACTCTGGATAAGTAAAATAGTCTGTTATTCAAATATACTGACCAAACCAAAAGAATTGTTCCAAATATTGCCCCCAAAATGTTTTCAAGACTCTTATTAATCATTTCCACTGAAGGCTCCACTATTCCTGACCTGGGACAGAAAAATACAACCCCAAATTACTGAGATGCTGATTCATACAGAAATTACATTTTTTTGCTCATTCTGGTCAGTAATTTGTGGTGTAATTCTTACTTTACAGATTAGAAGGCACAGCAGATTTTCCTGGGATTAAGGACACAGATAATCTATGTAATCATTATAAATCACAGGAGGAACCCAGGTATTAGGAGTTCTGTGTGATGAGGGCTTTAGTTAGCGGGGATGAATCTTCGCTGACGCAGCAATACTTTGTGATTCCAGCTGATTAGACAGCGGAGATTTCTATAAATCACTTGCTTGGTTGCTTTAACACTCCCTGTGGAAAAGAGAAAAACTCCCCTTTGCCCTCTGTGGTCTCCCCTCCAGATGTATGCCTGCAGCAAACAGTGGCACACATCTGGGAGGAGCCCAGACTGTGCCACCATGCCCTTTTCCTGCCATATGCGTCTGATGTCCCAGAGCAGAATCACACACACGTATGCAGCAGGCAGGGTGCAGGGTAGAGTGTGTACTGTAAAGTGTGTAAAGAGTGTGTGAGCTGCATTAACAGTGTGTTCACTACCCATGGGAGTTTGCCTTTAAAGGCAGGAACGAGGACGATAGTGTGGCTACAACACCCTGTGACATAACACTATACATATACTGTATGTGCACAGACAGTGACACACATGCACACTCTCTCTCTCACACACACACACAGATGCAAAGCTCTTATTTGAACAGTTCACTTACTTATTCCACGCTTGTCTGAGCTTTTTAGCGCTGTACACTGTAAAGCGGTCTGTAATGAGAAGACAACAAACACAAAATTAAGTCATTAAACTGAGATTTGGCATCTGGTTAATGTACATTTATCTTATCACATTAAAGTTACACACAGACAGGTTCTAAACAAACCCCAACATTAGTCCAAATTATTTGGAAGAGCAAAGGAAGGCGAATGGTAAACTCTGACCTACTGTTCTTGCAGTAATTGCCAGCACTCTCTCACGCTGTTAGAGGCATTACAGGTGAGCTCACTTTCAGTTTGAGATAAAATTGTTTAGATAATCTGGCTAAACTGCTGGCTTGTTTAACCTGTAAATCATTTTACTTAATGTACATTTATCATATCACATTAAGGTTACACACATGATGCACTGTTCTAAAACACCTTCAAGCTAAACCTCTACATACAGTGGCACATGAAGTCAAATTCCACTATACAAAAAATCTAGCAATTAAATGTTGCATTGGTGAACTGATTCATTCATTTTACATTCATACTGTATAACATACCGTAAATTCTTAAATGGTGGCAGGCTCTTTATTTACTACAGAGAGGACCAAGCTATTACTTGTAACAAGCCTCCACAAGAGACTAAATTTCCCTGTTTTATAAGTTAATTTTATCATATTTTTGCCTTGTTACCTTGTTTTTCCTGATCTACTCCTGTTTTAATTTGCTGTTGGTGGTGTTTGCTATGCATCCAAACTCAAAACTTAACACATTTCCCAGTACAACAACAGGATCATGTCATACCATGTTGCTGCTCTGAGTTTCTTTATTTAAATGAAATACTGTTTTCATTCACCGAGTATATTCTGCTGCTTCCATTTGGTGTCTCTGTTAATCCACCGTCAATAAAACTCAACACTTTCTGCAAAAAAAACTCATGATGAAAGCCTTACAGTGGCTCGACAGCTTTTTTGAAATATATGCGAGAAGTATCTGCAGGAAGAGACAGTAACTTAAAATCAAAATGGCAGAATAGAATCAATGGGTGTTTTGGTGAATGAAAACAGTATTTTTGGTAAAAAGTTAAACTCTGTGTTGAGTATGACAACACTGTTGTTGTGCTGATGGAATTATTGCTGTGGAATTGTACATTATAATGAATTTATAACGTGAGCCATGACAGTTCAGGTAATTCCACCCCTCCTCAATATTTTTTAACCCAGTCTCTGTTAGTAACTTTAGTTGTTTGTGCTGGCCAGCATTTAGGTCTCTTCCATTATTTGAATACTGCCTTTAATTTGAGAACTCACAGTATAATGGAACAACTTATACGGTACAATTTACGGTACATCTTAATTGGACAACCTCCAAGGCCTTTTTTTTATTTCCTTGTGTGTGCGTGTGCTATAGTACCACCCATAACCTGATCTTACAAGAAATTTGTATTTGTATTATTTATTGTAAAAAACATCATCACTATATGTACAAAGGATTGTGGTGGTGAACTCAACCACAGATGTGTTGAAATAAGTCAATCCTGTTTTTGTGTGTACCTTTTTTACAGCAGACATTTGAATTTGTCATAGCAGGACAAGCACAGGTGTAACTAATAACATTACATGCAACATAAAAATGTGTTGTTCAATTTAAGTGTCTGAGAAAGCTGTGAAAGTGTACCAGATCATCTTGAAGGAATGTAGCCATAATTATTCTAATTCATTACACCTGTGCTTTTCCTGCTTTGCCATATTGAAACTGTTGGCTGTGTCAAACACTTCTTTCTAAAGATGACTATGGGACAACAGGCAAACCAATTCAATGCGATGAATGTTGCTTTGTATATAAGTTTACCAAATTAAGGAGTGGCTCATATCATTTCAGAAATGCTCTTGAGTAATATTCTATGAACTATGTACTTCTGCTCCAAAGCCAGACCACATGAAATTGTCATAATTTTGAGAGGAGTTTGGTGAGACAGTCTCTTCATATTTCCACAACTATGTTTATTATGCTGTGAGTGTTTGAGGCTCTGCACTGTTCTCTTAATCTCTGCCAAAACCGCCATGTGGACACACAGCCAGGCTGAGCTGCCAACTGACCGGCTACCACACAAGCTAGCCAGCCACCCAGCGAGCTAGTCCACCTCCAACACTGCCAGCCTAATCCTACTAGCCAACCACCCAACTGTCTTCACTTTCAGCCTTCAGCCTGCCAGCTAGCCAGCTAGGTCCAGTCACCCAGTTCATTGCCACGGCTGGCCTGAACTGGCCACAACTTCCTGGGTGCCAGAGGTGAAGGCTTCCAGCCTGAGTAGCCAGACATAGACAGAGTGGAGGTGTGGAGGTGAGAGGAAGATGAAATGATAAGATGATAGGAATGGCTCCTACCATGTACATTTTGGATATTGAATTAAACAACACAGATATATTTTAAAATTCTATAATATTTCTGTCAGATATATTTTACATGTCATATTCATTTCAAGATTTGTAGACATTGTGGTTAATCTGTTCTTTTTGTAATAGTGATGGTAAATGTGGAAATTGTATTACTGTTAACCGCTAGAAGGATTTAACAGGATGTGGTTTAATTTATCATTATATGTTACCACAGCTGCACAGGAACACCCTTGCAAATCAATCCAGATTAGCCTCTGCCATTTTGAAAATGAAAAACTGGTATGCGTACTTGAATATGGTCATATTGTATACATGCATGCCTCTCCCTCTTTTTCAGTACTATGCTCCTTACAACTGGAATAGCTTACAAAAAACGTTCAAACCTCACCTTACTTTTGAGGATATTAAAGCATTATACTCAAGTATTTTAAATGCCACCTGGTCAGTGTTTTGTTTTTCTTTAATCTGGCACTAGTCTATGATGTATGCAAATTGTCTGTAGTTATGATTTTCTGTGTGCTTGTCTGTGCTTATACTGTATGTACACAGGTCTCTCTTGAAAAATAGATCTTGACCTGTTTTAGATGAGATTGTATGAACGATAGTTGTTTCCCATTTTTCACTTTTTAATTCATATAGATAAACATAATTTGCTCTAATACTGTATATTACATTTGAGTCCAATTAGGTTCTTAAGTTTTCCTGCCTGGATGCTGTTCTGTATTCTGGTGGATTACAAAGCAAAACCATGAATGATCATCAGGGGAAACTCAGGTCCCTGCTTCAGCAAATAGTGATGCTAAAGATTCAGTTCACAAATAAAATTGGTCTAGCTCAGAATGCAGAGTAAAAACCTGATCTAATTTAGCAATAAATAAGACAGTAGAGTAGAGGGAGAGAGCTAAAGTGAGATATGACTGGATATGAGGAAGTATCTGTGGAACCTTTTCAGAACCACAAAAATGTGAAAAATAAGTGGCGCCTCCACTCTGAGGTCCAGCCACACTGTCATGTCTGAATCCAAACTTAAGAGATGTACTGCAAAGGTTAGGATAAAAAAAAAATTGGAAAGTATTATGCATGTAGAATGTGATGAATCATAACCTGAAGAGTGATACAGTCAGTGTGTTTTGGCAAAGCATACAGAACAGTCAGCTCAGTGCTGTGGAAACTTGTCCTCAATCACAGGGAGGTTTTCCACACTGATGCAATACTGCCATCTGCTGCTTACAGCAGCCTCTGGAATGGACTGGACTTTATTGCATCTATCAAGCTGGCCATGGACATACAGTATACGGTATATGGACATACTATTCAAGGCCAAAAATGATTTAGATATATGGAGAATAATATCCATCCAGTGAATTCTTCAGATTTATATTCAGTTCTGACAGGCCTACATGTTACTATCTATTTTGTAATACTGACATTGGAACAGCTAGACATCTGTTCTTTTATTGTGCTCACTAACTAGCTCCATTAGAAGTAAATGAAAAGGAAGGTCACTGCTTCAGCACTACGGAGTGGTGTGTGTTACGGGACAACAACATAGACACATACATGGACGCGGTCATTGGCTACAACGGCGAATGCATTGATGACATTGTACTGAGGATTACTGTACGGACATTCCCAAATCAGAAGTCCTGGATTAACAAGGAAGTCAGTGTAGTGTGATACAGGAAGTCCAGGTACACACTCCGGATGGCTATAAGCAGCTAAGAGACAATACAGGGACAAAGTGGAGTCTAAATACCAACTCCAGCAACATGTGGTGTGGACTAAGAACCATCACAGACTACAAAAGGAAAACCAGCAGTGCAGGGATAATGTCTGCATCTCTCCCAGATGAACTGAACACCTTCTATGCATGCTCTGAAAACAACTCCCCCAGCTGCAAAAGGCCCAGGACCCCAGCCCACTTGTAATATCCAGGGCAGATGCATGCAGATCCCTTTAAAGGATTGATCCACGTAAGGCACCTGGACCTGATGGCATCCCTGGGTGAGCTCTCAAGGTGTGTGCTGATCAGCTGACAGATGTCTTCACAGACATTTTCAACCTGTCACTGCTCCAGTCTTTAGTCCCCACATGTTTCAAGGAGACCACCATTGTCCCTGTTCCCAAAAAATACAAAACCCTCTGTCTGAACGACCACCGCCCAGTACAGCACTCACCTCCACCATCATGAAGTGCTTTGAGCGGTTAGTCAAAACCTTCATCACCTCCTCCCTCCCTGACTCACTGGATCCACTTAAGTTGCATACTATTACCAGCAGATCATAATCCCATTACACGTGATGATTTTTATACAGATTTTTACCCCATTTACAATGTGTCTGTGTTGATTATATCATTATCTGACCGTAATAATTACTGCACTCACTGATTATGCTTCTACTGTCATTCTGAAGCTTTATGGCACTTTATAAACACCACCATATGGTTAAGTTTTACGACATCATCTCTGCTAACATCTCACTCGTCCTGCGTTTGTTCAAAGTGCAGCCGTAATAACATCAGATCTGCAGACATCATATGAACAGATGCAATGCTTGGAGGCTAGAACCAGGCAAAGCTGCCTGTGTGTGTGTGTGTGTGTGTGTGTGTGTGTGTGTCTGTGGCTCCGACAGCTGCACAGTTGTTCAACGCAGTGTGTGAGATGCAAACAAGAGCCAACTGTCGTCATGGCCACGGAATGAGAGATTACATTTGTATGTGTTGTGTGTGCGTGTGACCATGAGAGTCACCCCAGTTGGTCCCTAATTGGCCACTGGAGATAGGAGGCTGGGTCACATAGCTTTGTGATGCCTCGCTGCCCCGCACCATCACTCTAACCCTCTTTATGTCCATCTTCGCCTGTCCCCTCTCCTGCACTCCAGCTCTTCTTCCCTCCATCAACTAACACTAATCTGCAGTCCCTCTATTCATGTTCCCTCTAAAAAGCCCTAATGAGCTCCCAGAGGGCAAGGCTGCCCTGGCAGAGCTGCCACCCCCACTCCTGCTGATGCTGCTGCTACATTAATGGTGTACAGTGAGCTTCTGGTAGACTGTCCTGTTGGTTAATTTTGATGATCAGGTTCGGAGTACTGAGTATGGAAACAAATGTGTCCCTAGTAGATCAATGGCTCTGTTACACAATGTTAACATGTTAGCAAACATGTTGAGTAAGCAGTAGTAGTTTCCGTGGCTTCACTCAAAAACTGCGTATACCAAAGTGTTAGCATGGAACCTGCCGTCATTCAAAATCGTGTGGGTTGAAGTGTTAGCATAGAGCCTGTAGAGCAGATGTTCAGTGTTAACGCTTTAGGACACATGTTGGTACTGGCTCCTGAGAATCTCACTATTGATACAATTTCCTTTTTTCATATATTCAGCATCAACAGGCTCCATGCTTGTGTGTGATAGTACTGATAAAGTAGTCCATGCCACTATCATACATTATCATAGAGAATAATGAGTGACAGCAGGCCCCGTGCTAATCATTTAGCATACATTATGTTCAATGAAAATAGTAGCCTATTTTGAGTAAAAAATGGCTTCATGCTAACACACTATCATACAGAATGATGAGAAACAGTAGGCCCAATGGTAACCATTTAGCAGACATTGTGTTTAATAGACTCCATGCTATGCTATTTACTATGATGTTGGCTTCATGCTAACATTTCACCATACACAATGTTGAGAGACAGTAGGCTCCATGGCCACAATTTAGCATACAGTATAACATGTTGAGTAAAAATAGGTTCCACTGTATCATACAGGATTTTGAGTGCCAGCAGGCTCTATGCTAACTATTCAATATATACAGTGTCACTACAAATGGGCTTCATGCTAACCCTTTAGCCTACATTCTTTATTTTGGTCTAGGGTTAAAGGCATAACGAGTGAGATTTTCCTTAAAAACAATGTATAGAATCAACAATCCCTCTCAATCATCGCTTATGACCCACTAGAAGTGTGTGGTGGTGTCTGCATCTGCAGAGACCCTGCCCTCCGCCTGTATTTTCTTATTTTGCTGTATTCGGGACGTCTCTAGGCGTCAACCTTTGGGCAGTAGTGTGTAAGCACGTGGGACCACCAGAAGCGTGTGCACTATGAGCAAGGGGGGAGGGGCCAACTTTGAATGTTGCCTTTACAAACAGCAACAGACAAATCCTACTCGTTATACCTTTAAAGTTATAATCTCGAAGATTTTCATTTCGTTGTCTTTCGCGGCACCTACTGTATGGCATAAGCTGTGATTGCAGGTGTGTTTTTGGACCTCATTTCACTTTCACTTTCACTTTCATTGTCTGTAGTCATCGAGCTTGTCTTTGTTTGTTCAGCCATAGTAACCGTTTACTCACAACGCTAGCAGAGACCAGAAAAAAACAGCACGCTGCTTCACACACAGGTGAGTTGAAGAGCGAGTCTGTTGTCTTGTTAAAAGCCTAACTGTGCACCGCTTGTGATTTTTTTCCGGGAAAGTCGCCCCCGACACCCGGGTCGTAATATTTCACATACAAGGGCTTTCATCAGTGGGCCATAGGCTCAATCACCATTCTGTTAGCTCATTCGGCGATAGATAGTGACTTAACAGACATTTATTTAAATGAAAATCTTTAAGTATGATTCAGTTTAGTGAGGGGTAAAGAAGTTAGTGAGGGTTTACAGCATGAATATATCACTGTGTATAACACTATTTTATGACATGAAAAGTCTCACCTGGTTTGAAGTGAGGCAAAGAGTTAACACCAGGCCAGGTATCCTCAGATGGGGTGCCGATGACCTGAAAAAGACACCAAGAATGAAGAGGAGAAGGTTAACGAGTGAAGCAATAAATAACACTCTTTTTCTACCAGTTTACCATCTTCTATGTGCCTTTCTGGTTCAGTGGAAAAATGCATTAGGGTAGTTAGCGTGAGAAGCTAACACATTAGAGGGATCATAAACAAATTATAATGATGAGCACTGAAGGGGGAGACAAAATCACATGTTCACAGCCAATTTCTTAAATATTATTTATATCAATTTAAATTCAAATTACCAGCATACCGTATATTAAAGAAAACCAGAGCACTTGTAATACCTTTTTCTCAAATATAGAACCCAAAATCTTTAATGCATTATGTCAGCACGCACTAAGTGTAGATTGTGTGTTATGGACTATAGATATTGTGTCCTAATATATAATATAATATTTGTATTTGTGTTGGTATGAGCATGAGAGAGATAGAGAGAGTCAGCACCATAATTGGCTGTGTGGCAAACTTGAACTTTTGGCATTGCCTGTGCTATAGTCATGATTAGTGCATCTTTTATGGAAAGGCTGGCTGAGTTCTCACGCACACAGCCTGGGTTTATGATGACAAAACCCAGAGCAGCGGACATGCCTTCCACATGATCCATCACAGCTAAGCAGCATAATAGTTTCCAGATTGCCCAGTTGTCTCTGATCTGCAGCACACTCCTACAGTAGAGTGGCTACTCAGGGAACCGCTGGATTTCTACTGCCTGTTAAAGTACTATGCATGCAAACACTGGGTGGAGGTGTGTTGTGGGATCATTGGGATACATTCTGGAACGGCTGAGAGACAAAGAAAAGAAGAGTGAAAGCAAAGGTTGACGGTATGTTTCCATAGCAGAGTATCTAGGCCACATATAAATAAATTCAAAGCCAGAAAATACAAAATAATGTGGTTAAATGGACATGACCAAACTGAAATGTAATGGAAACCAAATGAATTTACAAATGGTCGGAGGCTTGTTTAGCTTGTGTTGGCCTGTTACTGACACAAATGTTCGTCAAAGTTGATGTAATAACAAAATACCACCACTAGAGGGAAGTAAAGCACCATGAGGCTGACCTCAGTGAGACTTCAACAAGCAGTCAGGACAAAGAGAGTTCAGTTTAATTTGTGTTCAGAAGCATTGTTCCAATTTTGGGAGAATACCACGATCACATGACAACATACTTTGGTTTATGGAGGTTATAGACAAAACATTAGGCCAACCACAGTGAAGAGGGTGAAATGACTCCATTAGTGTTGAAAGGATGCAGTTATTCTTTAGTAAGTTCTTACTACTGGTTTCTATCATCAAAGCTCTTGTCTGCTAGTGCTTTTAAGGACAATATTATGTCAATAATGGCAGAAGATACATAAGACTGAGATTGTATGGGAGATAATACAATGCTTTCATTAACAGTGTTTTCCTTTGATTTAAAAATTGAGGTTCTGGAGAGTTAATAGAAATGCAGCATGTTTTTGTGTGCCGTTACTTTGGTTTGTTGTATTGGGCAGTTTTATATTAAACTTGTCAATTTTTTTTCATTTGCTTGGATGTAAATAAACAAAACAGCAACAACAGCATGTAGCTTTGACACAACCTGAACTCGCCTTTTCTCCTATGTGTAAGATATACTGGAGAGTAGCAGCAATGTCAAAGATTTCTGACCAGATGAAGATCTAACTTTAACTGAAAGGTTTGTGTAGATACTTCTTTATGAGAATAACATTTTTCTGTCATCTGTATTTGTAGCGTTTTAGGTGTTGAGTTCATTTGCTTGTTTTTTTGTCTATTTGCATGTGTCCTCTGAAGTAGCAGTACATCTTTTTAAGAACCACAACTTAGAGACACACAGAGTTTGGGATCCACATTATGGTTTTTAAAAATGGGAGGGATTGGTCTGAAACCGACCAAATCACTGACGCATCATTTTTAAAAATCTGATCATAAATCTGATTCTGATTATGATCTTCAGCTGACTATATGAGAAAACAGTTCATCTCGGTGCTGTGATGCTAATTTTAATGTAAATATGCAGGAAATATTGCAAGACAAATCAAGAAACATTATGCAGTAAGGTCACAGCTTAAGTAGATCTTGATTTGACTGCACTTCATTTTATACTATTCTTGCAAGCCAAATGTTGACACCTTAAAATCTGGCATGGAGTTTCAAGGCTGAAGCTAGCTACCCTGCAGTGCTTCTTTGTGTGGCATGATGTCTCAGTGGTCAGTACTGTCACCTCATGAGGGCAGACTGCAGCCTTTCCCTGTGTTTGTGTGGGTTTTCTTTCTCTGAATACGTGCCACTGCTCTGTCATCATGCCTAGACAATAAAAGGGGTCTGAGGACGATAACATTTACTGTATACAGAGGTGAACCAAGGAAAGGGGGAGCAAATGGAGACTCAGAAGGCGCAACGCCTTCTTGGACGAGCAGGATCATGACAGGACGGATGAGTCTTCTGCAGAAGGTGGAGGGCAGGATGAGTTATGAAGGAGGAGGAAAGGTTGTGGGAGGGTTACAGGGGTGATATGGGGGAATGAGGGGGCATGTGAGTGGATCTCAATCTGGTCCACAGAGCTGAAATTGGTTTGCATTATTGATGGAACAGTTGGGCTTTGAAGTGGAGAGAGGGAGTGCTGGGTGGAGGGTGGGTTTGGGGCTGGGTGTGAATGTCAAAGTCTTTATAAGGACATCAGAGGGGGGAAAAGGAGTTGCAGCAGTATAGCTGGGGGTGCAAGAAAAGAGCTGAAACATCATTGCACACCCTGACAGCAGCCCCAGAACCAGCTCACTTCCAGCTCAGAGTATTAGATTAGACAGTGGTATGTTTTAGGTTGTTTTGATTTGAAATAAGAAACAATAAGATGATAAGTCCAACATGCTGAGTCAGTCACCTGACCTCGATCAGAGTAATCATGTGCATCACTGATTAAAGACCAGACTGAAGGTAAAAGTCCCCAAAACATGCAAGAAGTGAAGATGGCTGCAGTCCTCGCCCGTCAATGTAATCTTTTACAATTGCTTTGACTCAGTTTGCCAATATGCAAAACTCTTAATGCTGAGGGCCCACTAAATTCTTCACTTTAAACACAAAATACAAAGTGCAAACCACTAAATCACACGCACATTGAAACTCTGTTGTACAAAGAAATCAACAACAGAACAAAAACAAACAAAACAAGTTACTTGTTCAATTACATTCTGTCCCCTGAAATGGCTATGTATAAATACAGCTACATCTGATGTGAAGGTGAACACCCACAAATTAAACTGGGGAGTCACTGACACCACTTTTTAATTTAAAATAAAATGTGTTGGAGTAGCGCCAACTCAACAGCTTTTTGACCAGCTCCAGAATTTAGCTAATGACTACAGTGATGGATGAACTGAAAGAAGCTGGAACACAAAAGCAAAATATAAAATTCCCCAAGGTTTTGTCACAACCATGTCAGCTGTTATGCCTGGGATATATTACGCATTATCCCACAGCAGATAATGGCTAAAATGATATGCCTTCAAAAAGGGATTTAATTAAAATTGTTTTCACGACTTGAACACCCAAGTTCTTACACTGACTGACTGGTGTGGAGGTGCAGAGGAGGTTTCTCCACAGGTGGAGAGTCCCCATAATGAGACAAAGCTCACACTTGAACTCTCCTCCAAATTTGTTTTTCAATAAACTTTATTGAAACAAATGTAGAAGTATGCCGCCGATGACTAACAATATACCCTGTGTATACAAATTGCCAGTCAGACAAGGATGATGGAAACAATTTTACAAAAAGCTTGTAAAGCTTACAGGTGTTACATGTTTTAACAGCTTTTTGGTTGATACATGAGCTATAGATGAAATGTATTGATTTGACATAGATAATCAACTCAGAACTGTTTGGCTTCTTGCTTTTAAATTTTCATTTCCGAATATAAAATGTGGTCAAAATAACACAGATGTGAATCAGGTCCTCCTCTATATTTCTTTGAAACTTTATCAGTAGCTCCCTCATCAACCAGCCGTCATGTTTCAGGAAGGCTTTCAACTACTTTCTGCATGATTGAAGGAGACACTGCACTCTCTCCCAACCAGTCCTTCAAACTAAATGACAAAATACAACACTTAATTCATTAATAATTTGTCGGTGCCTACAGTAGCAAACTGTCTCCTGATCTGCTGCTGCTACAGCTAATGTTTGGTCAGGTTCAGGCACAAGAACTACTTGGTGGATTGTGGTTTGGATTAACCTCGTTAAGGTAAGACAGCCTTTGTTGTCATGGCTCAAAGGGGAACTCCACCAATGTAAAAAACGTTGTATAAAGCCTTTTGTGTCTCCTTCCAAACTATCAGCAGTCAAGTTGCAATGTGGATAATGTAGGCAGCTTGTCAAGGGAGAAGAATGCGTGGGAACATTTCTGGTTCTGCTGCATCAATCTTTATCGTTTTTGTTATTAAACTGTCCATTGTGAGTCCTGCAGTGTGTTAAGTGTGTTAAAGGACAGGTTCACAATTTTTCCAAGTCCGTCTTTAGACAGTAGTCGGGTGCCCATATGAACACTGAAACAGGTTTTGCTTGCTGTAATCATTCCTTCTCTTGATACTGGACAGATCCCCTCCTAATGTGGTTTCAGTGCAAGTGATGTTGGACAAAATCCAGTCCTTGTTTTATAAAAAAAAACAATGCATTCAAAAGTTTCTCTGAAACTAATATTAGGCTTCAGCAGCTTCAAGTAGATTTGTTTCAATGTTCATATGGGCACTTGACTACTGTTTTAAGACAGACTTGAAAATTTGTGAACCTATCCCTTAAAGTCACATGTTTTGTCTGCTTCCTCCTTACAAGGATTTGTGGCTCTATAGCAACACCATGCGACTTTTGACTTTGCTTCTGACAAACATGACAGTCATGATTCACACCGCTGCTGGACGTCTTTGCCATTAAATGTTTGACTTTTGAACAAATGACTGATGCTGTTGTTTCTATTTCTCCTCTCTCCATATCCTACACAGAAAAAATCCCTTTATTGGAACAGTGAATTCCAAACCCGGCATAGATAGGGCACTGGACATATGAAACAGCATGTTGAAAGGGAGGACATGGCAATCCATCAGGGAGGGCAGGGCTGGGCCTGTATTCATCTCACTACGCTTGTGAGTGTATGAAGGGTGTGTAGAGAGGATGACGGATCAGAGAGAGAGAGTTCTGCCACGGAGGAATTCCTGTGAGGTCACAGGTCATGACCCTGAGCTCTGCATGCATATTCTACTGGACATATATACTATGATCCCCGCACCAGCTAAGTTACAGACCACCCAGCCAGCCAGACACAAACATTACGTCTGATGCTCACACAGGACCCCTAATTATATTTATGTTGCCAGAGAGAGAATGAAGAGATTAGAGAGATCTGGGTAGTCACTGCACTGAAAGCAGGTCAGACAGACTCATCACAGTGAACAAGACAGCTGACATAAGGAGCCATTCTGCCAACATGGCATGAATCTGCAAAGAAAAAACCCTACTGCCCTAAAACCCTGTTAAAAACACTGGTGTCTGTGGGTTGTCAATGAATATATATATATATATATATATAACAATTTTGACAAAGGCTGTTATCCAAATAACCATTGGTTTTAGTATCAAAGCCATAGAACTGTAGCTTAGTGGTTTTGGTTTTAGCAGTTTTAATCCTGGTATTAATTGCTTTCAATTATGTTCATTAGGATTCTAGGCACCTTTGGGGAGGTGCAGGTTTGTAAGTTGCATTTGTTCCCTCAGAGATCAATCCCTTAATCCAAACTTAAGTGCCAGTACTCACCCGAGTCGCAGCTGTATCCCACCCCTGCCTCATTCACATTCCTACCTCTACTCTCTGTCTTTGTCCCAATGCTGACCCCAGCATTCATCTCCTTCTCTGCTCTGAAAATCCCAGTCCCACCCCTCGCTGCTCTCCAACCCCTGTNGCAGAAAGTTGGAGTTTGAGGTATATACACTATATTGAAAGGAAACTGTGACGTTGTGGAGACAGCATCTATAGCCATGAATCAGACTGTGTTGTGCGGCATGGCAACAGTAATATTAATGAAACAATCCTTTAAGCAACATGTAAACATCTTAATTGCAGTAAAGCCCTACTCTGATTAATAACTGTAATTAGATTATTTTGATCAAGTAAACTTAGCCAATGTGTTGGGTGTAAATAACAAGGCTTAAATACAAAAACATAAACTATCATTTCCCGTGGCTCTCAGACTGGCAGTGTTCATATTTCGCCACAAACAGCTATTTCAGTCAGACTAATATAAGCGGGCAGCTCGTTGTCTTTTAAGTATAAACACACACACACACACACACACACACACACACACACACACACACACACACACACA
>NTHP01000127.1:1089119-1103568 GCA_003416845.1 Oplegnathus fasciatus
CACACACACACACACACACACACACACACACACACACACACACACACACACACACGTACGCCAGCACACTCACCTCTGCCTGACAGGCTATTTCCTGCAGATAGACCTGTCCATATTCATATAGTCCTTCCAGTGGACGTAATCTTTTGTGTGGTGACAGCTAGTTAACCAACTCGCCTGAGCCTGGCCTCATCCACAACACCTTTAATTCACACAGACATCCTCAGAGAGTGTGTGAGAGAGGCACAGAGAGACACAAAGCCATGTTAACACCTATCTAAAGAAAAACACAGGCCAAAACGGACTGTATGCCTGTAAATAACCACAGCTATTCCATTACTAAAGACACCAGTATGCATCTAAAACAGACACTAAATAAAAGCATGTATTTGTGTCTCGCTTACCCAGACGTGCACATGCAGCTCTGAAGGAATAGTGATAAGCCCAAGAAATGGCACAGCGTTAATGCTGTCAAGGATAATGACACTGAGGAGGCGTGGTATCGGGGGAAACTGGCCTGTGAAGAAATCTGGTTTAAAAAACAAGTAGAGAACAGAAAAGCTATTTGAGGATTTATTTATTAATCTGTTTGCTACAGGAGCCTGATTTAATGTTTAATTGTTAATGGACACATTAGTGATGAGCAGGGGTTTGGGAAGAAAAGTGTTGCAGGTTTTTTCTTTTCCCTCTATGGACTGTATGTTGGTGTCAATGGGTTTGTATCCATCAGGATACAAGTTAAAACAAATTCTTCCTTTACACCCAACAAAACTCAAATTGCAACCTGATGAAATTCAAAAACAGGGGAAGGGAGCTCTTGTGCACAATTACTCAGAAATCCACCTTACAGCAAGAGGTGTCTAACAGGACAGGGCATTAATTATCAGAAGGCTAATGTCTGCACTGAAGGATACAAAGTATTTGCAACTCTAATTAACACTGGGGTAAGTGAAGAAAGATCACACGTGTGCGAACTGTAATTATCCTTTAACACCGGCGTGTAGGGCAACCTCTGGATTAATCAAGGAGAAACATCTTTTGCCTGTGCCTCCTCCGTTATTCGGTATGTGGTGTGTTTTCTTTCTGTGATAACTGTCCAGCACAGAAGCGTACAAGTGTACTTTCCAGCATGAGTCCAAAGACGTCGTGGAAGCGCAATACTACATTGGTGGAGTCTTTTATGAAAGTATCTTTCTGAATTAAGCTGTACAGCACTAAATTATAATCATATTGAGGCCAAAAAAATATGTATCATGAAATATCAGCTTTCAGATGCAGCAGCCAGGCTGGTTGCAAAACTCTTATTGAGTCTCTGTAGTAATCTGACTACTGTTAGCCTTTGGGTCTGTGCATGTCAGTCTGTTCTGGTAAACTTAGCCCCCACATACTGTCCCCCCCACATACTGTCCCCTGCGTTTACAGCAGCACTTGCAAGAGCCCTTGTTTTTCTGCAAGAATGCAAAAGCCCCATTACACTGAAGGTTCGGCTAACACGAGAAAAACTCCAGGCCACCTTGTGACATTCCAGCTCTGCGGACGTTGTGTTCAATGTGCCGACTCAACTCCTGGCAGGGTGCCTCTCAAACAGTGATGGAAGCTGACCTTTCGCTTCCTCTCTTCAAACAACATGGCCTTTAAGATGCTTCTGACTCCGCATAATTCATTGATGGTGCCCTTCACACAAGTCTCTGAGGCTGTGCATCCAAACTCTGACCCGTCTGACAGCCCAGCAGCAGACACACAGGGCCGCAGAGCAAGCAGGATGGATGAAAATGTCAACATCAGGCTCGCTCTGACAGGTGGGCTGGTTTTGTGATCACGCGTTGCCTCGCGAAGCCGCAAACCTCCACATTTCCATATTCATCTGTCTCTTCTACCTCTAGCTGACAGCTGAATACACACGTACACAAAACACAGAATGTGATTTGGATGAGAAATAGCAAAAGCTAAGTTTGGCCCATTAATACTTTCTAGGCAATGGAATATATTTATTAGGTTGAGTTATAAACAACGGGACATTTGAATAAAAATATCAGAAAAACATTGCTGGAATATCAAAGAAAGCTAAGTTAATGTTATATTCATGTTATGTTAATGTTATATTAAAATAGCAACTCTGAATGTCCTGTAGTCTCACTACTTGCTTGAAATGGTTAGTAATGACTTTTATAATGCTGTATGAATCTCCAGCACTGACTTTACAGGAAAACTACGGGTAATAAATCATCTTGTGTGTATTTTTGTAGCTCTGGACCATCGGTTCTTTCGGTTGTCACACTGTACTCGCAAAAGTAATTGTTGAGGTCTTGGAATGCTGTGACATCATTAAAACTCGGTCCAAAGGGGCAAGAAACACGAGGTCAGGTTGTAAACAAGCCAACATTTCAGCCAGATTATTTAAACCACTTTATTTGGAGGTAAAACTGAAAGTGACGGCACCTGAAATGATGGCAATTAGTCCTCACTGCACACGAAAAACATGATTTTAGTAATTAGAACTGAGATCATGTCAGGAAGTGAAAAATGTAAACATCCATCCACAACCATTCACACTCACATTCACACCTATGGGCAATTTAGAGACTCCAATTAATCTAACCCCGAAAAACGTAACATATTTAAGTAAACACTCTCCAACTAGATGCATTTAAATCAGCATTAAAAATAAATGTTCGGTGAAAGCAGGAATACTGGTAAAGCTGTCTGCATTGAAGTGAATAAGGGTGACTCATGGAGAATCTAGCATTTCATGCCCCACTCTGTGCCGGTCATTGCGCTTGGACCATTCATATAGGGCTCTACATGTTGCGCAACAGTGTTTTGGAAAAGGGCATGAAGGATGAACACAAGACTGTTTACATTAGGTGGGTTTCCATCCACCTGTTTTTATACACATTTCACTTTGCGCACACATAAACCGAAAATATCGAAAATATCTTGAAATATTGCAAAAAATCTTTTTTTCACTTGGCTGAGGTGGAAAAGTTGGTTTGTCAGTAAAAGCAAAATGCAAGAAAGTGCAACAGAAACAGACTTTGCAAATAAATCATATAACGTAGGCTACATGAAGCATGACTGCCACTGAAGCTTTCGCTCCACTGGAGAGACGAAAAATAGCGGCAGATGAAAAACATCAGATCTGTGATGAGGAGACAAATGAATACATGAAACAAACAGAAATGCCATATTTCCATCATGTTTTCTACATTGTTTTTCACTGTTTGAGGTTTCAATGGCGCAACGTCATCTTGTTGTGCCCTCTTTTTCTGCAATGGTTTAATGGCACCAACTGGAGCTGTTTATCTCAACAAACCAACTCCTAATATTCACATAACAACAGTGGATGGAAATCACGTTCTCTTTTGCAGATTTTTTGGAAATTCTTTTAAAATATGCGCTACATTAGGATGTAAACAGAGCTTGTGTCTCTGTAACCTTTAAGCCTCTATGTGAAATTAATTTAATGATGTGTTTATAGCATTTTCAGTGAAAATTGGAGCAATCCATGCGTTGGTTTCAGCCCAGTGGGCCCAGGTGTAACAAATCTGTCTTCTTAGACTAGTCCCTTTGTTACAGAATGCTTCTGAATGGATCTACAGTCATACCAAATCATTTTTTATCAGGGATTCTCTTTCAGGTATTCAGGCTCTTTGTTTAGCCTGGCTGTCATGTACGTAGACATTATTTGCATACATTAAATTCTCCGTGATGGCGCCAGAAAGAGAGAAAAAAAAAAAAGATTTGTAACAGAACTGGAAAGCCTCAGTGGGGAAGCAGTGTGCAGCTGAGCCTCATCGTCAGTCTGGCCAGCGGCCATCCCACTGTTGGGCCTCTTTCCTCCCTCGTCCTATCATGGAGTGTCTTTGTGTCCGAGAGGGGAGCTGGGATCACTGAGGGCTGGAGCCTGTTACAGATGTGTACAGGAAGGCCCACTTTTCCCTTCTGGCATAAAAGACAATCAATAAGAAGCATTTTACTTCCCTCTCCTCCTGCTAGGTTTCCATGCTTTGTGAGAGACCCCCTACCTGCAGGGCTTCCTCTAACCTCTCCTCATCCCTTCATCCAAAATCCATCCATTCTCAGATGCGCATCTTTAGCCTTCAGCCCAGAGGCCAAACAGCAGTGAACATGCTTTGTCTCCATACTTGACTTCTTCCCTGGTAGAACGCTTTCAAATTCTCATCTCTGTAATTTTCGACATTAATTATTCAGGCCCTTCCAGCCTATGAATATAAATCCATTATGTCTGCCCCGCTACACTCTACTTCAATTAAGAGACTGGGGATGAAATTATACGGGGGGATGGCAGATCAGGCGATTAAAGGATTCATGAGACCTTACTTCACTTTAAAATATTTATGCCATCCTACAATTCAATGCAGAGATACATACATATATGTAATCACTTAATGGCCACTGGTCTATTGTTCACCTGTCAAGATCCAGGTAGGGCCTCCAGAAATGTTCCAGCCATGCTCCTGTGGGATTTTGGTCCTCAATGTCATCACAGACTAATTTTTCAGCTTTGCATTTATGCTGCAAACCCTGTGTTTCATCTATTTTAAAGCACTCTGTTGATGCGACTGTAACATTCCTGGAAGCACTGTGAGATGATAGGTGCTTTGTGACATGGTGTGAGATCCTGCTGGAGGCAGTCCAGTTTGAAACAGACTCCGGCCACAGATGGATACACCTGGTCAGCAGCAGTGCTAGTGTGTGCTGTGGCATTCAAATGAGACTTGACTGTTATTAATGGACCTAATGTGTGTGTAAAAAAACACACATCATTAGACCTTTGTTACAGGGCAGGGTGGAAGCAATGATTCATGCTGTTTATATCACATTCTGACCTTGCCGTCAGAATGAAAGCAAGATTCATGGTCCAGGTGACATTTGTCCATCTCACAGAAAGATGTTTCACTTCATATCTAATACACAGAAAAAAGAATTGCACTTTTAAAAACCCTCACTGTATAATATATATCAAATACAGCTTCTCCCTAAAGGTAGATGAGTCCAGTCATTAGTCAAGGAGCCACTGGAGTCATTTTGTCAGTCAAATCATCAGACTTTTTCGTCGCTGGTGTGTCGATGGACACAGAGCAACACAGGACAACAACATGGCAGACCATGAAGTCTGAAATTACCTAACTGCAAAGCTAATTGTAATTGAAATAGGGAGAAGTGTGATGGAAAAGGAGAGCAGACGCACACTCCGTGTCTTCATCCTTGTTTCTGCTTGCCTCTTCAAGGCTCTCAGCTCTCGTGATGGATGCTAGACTACTTCTGAACCGGATCAGAAGCTGGCACCGCTTTCTCTACTGCCGTCCAGCATGATCAACACTTCAGCCGACAGTGCTGTCAGCAGCCATGCGGGAGACACGCTCTGCGATGTGTTACAATTTTATTACTGAATTGCAATTATGACACATACTTTTTATTTGGCTGACTGTTTGGACATGAGATGTTTTGACATTAAAGATGATCATGTTAGAAGCCGGTAAAGGCACTAAAATGTGAGTCTTACGGGTCAAACATGAGCCGTCACATGTCAGCTATTGTAGGACTTGCTGCTGTACTGTAATTGGGCAGATAAGGATCTAAATGGATAACAAAAAACAGGAACCACCATGTCGAGTGAATGTTCAAAATATTTAAGTCTTGATTTTGGGTACAGTCCTGATATCAAGTTTGTATAAGAGCAAAATACAACTGAGCATTTCTTCTTGTTTGAGTGTAGCCTCCTACAGTGAAATCAATGATGTACAGCAATGTTTGAGAAAGTTTTACTAGCATCTGTATAATGAGGAATTGATTGGTTTTTAAAAGGCAAAACATTTTTATTTTACCCCCTGCAGTCCTACTTAGGCCTGGGTATCAAACCTCAATACTTGAGTACTGACCAAAACATGTTCATCAAGTACCACAAACTGTAGAGTATCAGAATTAGCATCAAATGATTTGTCAGGTCTTGTTTACATATTCTTTGATAAGATATTTCATCTTTTAAATTAGAACTTTGCACACACTTTTTATAACATGTTTTTACCACCCAGCAAACAAGGTATCAGCAGTGAACCTCAGGTATTGTATTTACACCTGTATCGATACTCTATAATATTATAGAGATCCAGCAGCACTGATGTAGGCTGCAGGGCAGGAGGTTTTCTACTATAGCTGCCATCAGAACACTCATACATATACAGTGCACACACTGGCGCATCAGTGACTCACCAGGAATATCCTCTCCAGCTGGTCCTGGATGTCCTTCATCCCGGGAAAGGCAGCCACTCCTTGGATCATCTCAATGAAAATGCAGCCCACTCCCCTTGAAGAGAGAACAACACATGATAAGACCTCCCATTCAATACTGACTCTATGAAAAACAACAAATAACAACAAATAATTACAAGTCTGGTGGATTGATTTCATTTGTCGTGATATCATTTACAGATTCGCTGCCAAAAATAAAAGCACCTTCATTAAATTCACTGAAAAGCACAACTGAAAGACTGGTGTGTTCTTTGTTTACATCTAAATCTAGTTTTTATACAACACTCACTGTTAAATGACCTCAACAAGCCTCAAAGTAAAAGTCAGTCTGAAAAGGTATTGATTTGTATTCTTCCTAAAGGCTGTAAATGTACACTGAAATCAGTAAATTTGGTAGATCAGTGTAACCTGTGAGGAGCTGTTACACTGAGAAGTATCAAGTCCAGTATAGAGCGAGAGTGAAGGGTGTGTGTGTGTGTGTGTGTGTGTGTGTGTGTGTGTGTGTGTTCATTTGTCAAAGGGCTATTGTTTCCTGACAGATTCGCTTTCTGGCTCAGTACACACTCCCTCTCTGAGCCGCAGCACCAGCAATGCAAGGAGAGAGAGAGTGAGAGAGACGGAGAGAGAGAGAGACAGAGAGAGAGAGACACAGAGAGAGAGAGAGAGAGAGAGATATTCATCCTTCAAAATTTCTACATTCCTTCCATTTTAACATTCCTGAAGCCTGCTGTGAATGAAATCCCGTATCATGGAGATCCATCCGTCTCCATTACACAGCTGTACCCTCCAGCTGCATCCAGCATTTCTACTGGAGTGTACAGAACAGCTCTATCAGCTGAAGTGTGTGTGTGAGTACGGACAAAGGTCAGCTTCAAAACAATACCATTTTCATCTATAGGGTTACACCTTTCTGTCTGCATGCAGTCAGGCCAGTCATATGGTTAACATCTGATACTGGATGACGATGTTCCTCCCTGACAACAGTGACAGAAGGTGTACAAAACGGTGCGACTATACTAAACAGGAGAGGTGGATCACTTTCATTTAAACCTGCATTAACAGATTTTATGGCAAGCAAACAGTTGCTTATTTACGCATCCAGTAGACATGGTGAAACATTAGCATTCATTTGGAATCATGTTTGTGTCCACCTGATGAATGTAAGTCCAATATTCACTCTGCTTTGGTCCAAAACAGAACCAGAACAGTGTAATGTAAAACCGAAATAACGAGCAGAAAGATGCAAACATACTTTGCAGAACTTAACAAATAGGTGACTATTCTTTGTGGGTTTGTCACTGTGAGCAATTCATTTAACATACAAGTAGTCATGTGATCCACTATTAATATAACAATACTGATTAAAGCAGCGATAAAGAGCCGTTAATCTCAAAATATTTTCCACTCCAATCCAGTTAGTCTGAAAACCGCTAGATAATTCAGAGAATGTGTGCAGCTAGTGGCTCTGTTAAGGCACAGTATCAGTGTACCCTGACATCTGCTCTCTCATTGACAGTGGTAGCTGGTTATTATTTATTCATAACAAACGACAGCCAGAAAACATATGGGGAAGGCACAAAGTGTTGAAATCTGGTGGAAAATCTGGTTTAAAAAGTGAATGTTTCATTTTGTTCATTGTATATCCTTCATGTAAATGTATGAGGATGTATTTATATGTTTGCATGCGCGCATTTATATGTATGCGCATGTATGTATGTATATTTATATGCAAATACACATACAGCAAACAGCAAAGCGCAGCCTTTACCTTTGTGGGATTGCAGTGGGATCTTGTCTACCAATCTTTGTGTTTCTGTTGCTTAAAATAAAACATAAAATCTATGTAAATAAAATAGGCACACTCATACTGGAAAAAAAATCACCTTTTTCAAATTCCAGAAAGCAATGATTGTACTGTCACATTAACATGTTGTTGCCAGAATTAAAAGACTTGAATTCATGTAATCCAAAGATGTACCACTGAGATATGTCATCAGTTTTACTTATCAGATATTATTATTATTATTCACTAGTTAAATAATGCATATTACTAATGTCATTTTCCTCTTTTCAATTCTATCCCTATTGCTGAATACAGTTGCTGGCTCAGACAACACACAGTATGCATTTACAGAATAGTGTTTTAGTTAGGCAGTTAATTAGGCAGTGTTAGAGGTGCTGTGACTGTGAGATCTCAGTAAATCAGTCAGTCACTGGAGCCAGCTGCGCTCCCTAAGTTTTAGCACACAGTAAATTAGCTCAGTAAATACAGGTCTGTTTGCTCACAGACAGCTAATGAACCCTCCTGATGGCAGCAGACCTGGCTGAGAGGAAAGCCTCTGCTGCAGGCGCACAACAAATACATTTGCAGCAAAACATCTAAACAAGCGATTGTCTCATCGTCACCCTTCAAGACTTATTGTTTAAAATTCGGATGTGGTATTCACTTACTAAGGGTTTTAAATGGGTCAAACTGATGCAGGATAGTTGGGGTTCTTAATATAATACAGAAAAAAGACACTTCATGTGTCTTCTTTCAAATTGGAATTCTCAGAAAGACATGGTAGCAAAAACACTTCTCCTGGTGTGTACTCTTCTCATCTTTGCTCATACTGCTGGAGCCATGTGGAGATGATGCTGGTGAAGGACTGGAAGTGATCCACTGGGATGCAGAGCTATTTATCTGATGTATTTATCTGATGTGTCCCCCTGTCTCATCGAGCAGCCGTGAGGGGTACAGTGTGAGAATGTTTCCAGATCTTAGAGTTTTATTTGTGACATTTTGAGCAAACAAAAATCAGGTCTGTGCTCAATAACTTATTATTTGCCTGTTTCCTTTTATCTTTATAAGCGCAAAATAATTACCTGTCTTAAATTCCCCTCTTGGTGTGCAATCAAACCCTTGAACACTTGCTCCCAGTGTCTTGTCTGGCTCTCTCAACGTCCCTTCTCTGAGCACTTTCAAGTTGTGCCTACACACACGCTCAGCCTGAGTGTTGCAGTGGGCCACAGTTTCCAATCACAGAACTGGAGTAGGTAATTTCTGATAGTTAGTCTGATTATTTGTCATTATTTGTCATTAGGAGACGGAGTGGACAGAGACAGGCTAGATTTTTTTTTACTGTGCTCAGAGTGTCACATTGTGCACTTAGAATGAGGCACAAATATGATTCCATTGTCTGATATATCTTATTCCTCTGTGCCACAGAGCTCCACTGCCGGACAATACACGAGCACCAAATGTGTGTTAATCCACAGCTGAAAAGACAAAAAATGTCCTCCTGTTTGAATAACGGTTGTTAAAAACTACAGTGGGCAGCGGTTTCAGGAAATTACTGAACCTTTTTTAAATGCAACTATGAGACATTTTTAAAGATCGACATCTTCAGTGGGAACCAATGGGCTTGGAGCTGAGAGTCACAGACAGGAAGTCAGAAAGTACTGAGAGACGGACTAACATATTGTTGGTCTCTTTTCATGGGACTTTTTGACGATAAGAAAAATATGGAATAATGCTGGAGATGTTTTGCAGCGCAGCCTACCATCACTAAACCTGAACATTAATCTGTGAATGATCACACTTGAGTGATTTCAGTGTTGACTCTGATTGACAGACGTGTGTGAGAGCTGCAGCTTGGTGATGTGCTAAGGAGGGTAAAAATAGAGCAGTGGCTGGCCTGTCTTCCATCACATCCTCCCTCCTCTCAGATGACAGCCTGTAACCTGTAGGCTGCTGTGATGGATGCTTCTCATGGCAGGAAGAGAACCTTTTCGTCCTGCAAGAGATGCTTCTTCATGGAAGACTGCTTCCTAAGTGACCAGGGGTGAGGGTGAGTGTGTGTGTGTGTGTGTGCGTGTGTGTGTGTCGCAGGGTGACTCTCAGAGGGATGGAACACCACCCTGTGGATTTGCCCACCTGAAAATACCCTTGAAACAGACACACTATCCCTCTGCCTCCCAGACCCCAAAGCCCCCAGCTGCTCTTTAATTGGATGCTGGAGAATGCAGCTGGGTGTTTTACGGGACGTCCCTGCTGACCGCCTGTCCAGACAGAAGGGGTCACCAAGGCTTAACTGAGGGTCCAACACAAGTATTGTTGGAAGCTTCAGAGGTGAGGGACACTAGGTGGAGAATGGCTGGTCTAGAGGGGGAAACAGATTCCTCCACCTCTGGGGCATTTTTCCATTTTCCTTTTCCTGCATTTGCTACAGTTCTGCTTGATTTAAAATCTTACATTTCTGAGTGAGGAGAAGACCAGAAGAAGAATCAGATATAACTTCAAATTATTTTAGCATCTCTGCATCACTGTCAAATATTACAATTCTGAAGAGATTGTCTTAGTAGTCAAAATTTAATTTTAGGTGGAACATAATTGCAGAGTAATCATTTTTATTGAAAAAAAGTCTTGTTGTTGTTTAGTCATCATGACTGATTACTGTTTGTATCTTTGCTGATGTGTTACATGATGTGTATACATGCTGCATACACATTACGCCAAACATCATCAATAATGTAATTATTTTAAAACGACGAAGCGGAAACTGCTTGAGCTTCTCAAACATGTCTCGAAGCTCAAGTTACCTGATTATACCTTTCTGATTTCATATTGTGGAAGTGGTTAGCACTTCAGCAAAGATGGAAAGTAACAGATCTGATTTCAAAACAAAAAAACAAAATAACAATATCAACCCCATATTTTGGTCTGAAGGTATTCCCCTGTGAACATCAGCTAGATCACACTGCTTTCACTAACTTTATTCTTAAAACTAGGGCTGATTAATGGTTTTAATATCTTATTTAATCACAATTTGAATGAGTGCAATTTTCAAATAGCAAGAGCCTCAATTCAATATACTCAGCTGCAGCTAACTGATGTAGTTGTGTGAGTTGGCCAAAATATAATCTTTGCTGTTGTCCAGTATATAAGCTTTCTGTATGTCTGGGCTTTTTATGCTCAGCCAAAAATAATGAATATTGAGTAATGTAGTACACCACAAATGTAATATCTTGCTAAATGTTAAAAATTTACATTTTTCTAGACATAAAACTAGCTAATGTTACTTACATGCTTTTGGAAAAAAACAACAGTTTTTAAATGTAAATTGTAATTGCAATGTTGGTCAGAAAAAATGCAATTATGTATTTTCCCAAAATCATTCAGCCCTACTTAAATTTATGTCACTCTAGCTGGGGGATAAGATGCCTGCTAATGTGCCATATTGTTGTTATATTCAATGGCTAGTCACACATTGCATTGTTGTTGTTGTTTCATCCATATCCGTAGTATCTCCATCTGTATGTGCAGTAAGTGTAAATGTGATAAATGTGTGTGATTTCTGTCTCTCCAGATCCACACTGACAGTGGGAGGATGATTACAGGAGGTGGAGGGTGGCCAAGGAGATAAAATACGTAAGAGGAAGAAACTAATATATATAGAGATTCATAAAAGGAACAATCTTCAGCATACGAAGGGGAACACACCCCAAGGTTAGGATGAGCTACAGATAAGTGGGTTCTAATGGGTTTTCGTCTACTTCATTTATTTTCAGTTCTCAGTAGGAAAACAGATCTAGATCTTAATCGGTCTACCTGAATAAATCAAGGATAAATTACACAGAGAGTGCCTGATGAGAGTATGGGGGGGATCTCGGGTTCAGGGGTTAGGAGTACCCACCACATGTCCAGGCAGGTGGAGTAGTCCGTGGATCCCAGCAGGACATCTGGAGGCCGGTACCACAGGGTCACCACCTCGTTGGAGTAGGTATGGCTGGGGACTGACTTGGCCCTGGCCAGGCCTGAGGGGAGCAACACAACAACACTGTCTCAGAAAGCATTATCATTGAACGACCTTCAGCAGGCTTCTAACAACAAAGCAGAGAGGAGCAGCCAGATCACAACGCATGCATTCAAGATAAGATGATTAAATGTTCTACGTGGGGAAATTGAGTCATTGTAGCACACTGTAAGAATTAGGATACAGAGATGCAACTGAAGGCGCAGAACTTAACAGAGCTCTGACGAACGCTTTAAATAAAAAACAAATTGGCAGATTAAAAATATATGTTTTTAAATACACCAGAACGTATGAAGACACAGAGGCTACCATGTTCATAAAACCCCACATGAAATGTTTGATTAAGCAAAAGGGTCGATCCCCCGGGAATGTGCTCAGAAAATTCTGGGGCAATCTGATAAAATATAGGGCTGGGGGTGAAAAAAAGAAAAAATCACATTAGAATCATGATTTGTGATTCTGAATTTATTCCCAGATTTAAATAAATCATTTTTTTATGTTGTTATTAACAATTATGATTCCTTATTGCTATGTTATTATTTTATTATTATTTTTATATTTCGGGAAAAATTGGCACCATTGAAAGGATGCTGAATTAGCTATTAGCAGTGCCTGTTTGTAATGTACCCATTAATGTACAGACAACTATCACTGGATTACTGTGGTACTGAAGAAAATTTAAAAAACCTGGTGACTCTCTAAGCATCTTTTTTCTATGATTTCTAAGCAGATTTATGGATGTTTGTGATGGACTTTGAAGACAAAGGAAAGTGTATCACGTCTGTGTGTTCAGAGTTATGATGTTTGATGCAAATTGCGACTATCGGGCACTAAGGGTACCTTAGCTTAGTAACCATGAGCTGTGTGTCAGAGCCACTGCTGCAGCTGCGACTGTTTGTCGTGTAAGTGAGCGGGCCAAACTACAATAACTAACTTCCTGTTGTTTTTAGAACACCAGCATGCACCTGTCCATTTCACCCAGTACCTTTGCCCATCGGTACATAGACACAGTGTTGACTGTGTGTATCCAAAAAGTTTCACATGGTAGAACTTTTTTTTTTCACCTGACAAAGATCTCGATGGTTGAATCATTGTGATACTCAATGTGCAGACTACCCCTCTGTTTCCATTGTTAACTCAGTGAAGCCATCATATTGTAAACTCCACTTGGCAGACCTGTCTTTGGACAGGACTTCTGTACATTCAACCGCGACAAGCCTGGGATTGCCTTTTCAAATGGAAATCATGATGGAAGACCTTTGAGTTTCCAGTGAGTAACCACGTGATGTGAATATCAGTCAGACAGTCAAGGACCAAAACCTTTATCCATCAAGTGAATCTGACATCACTGGCCGTTTTTACATTGGAGTATGGTTAATCAATAGATACCACAGTTCGCTACTTTTGTACCTGTAATTTGAAATTATCATAAGGCTTTATGAGAACCACAATTTTTAAAATCTTCTCCAGGGTTTTTTTATAATAAGTGCACAAGGGTCTCCAGGTTATTCTAACCCCGGCATTTATCTCTGCGGTGACACAAACTCAGGTTAGTTAAGTATCCGGTGGCAGTACTCCCATGGCAGCTAATGGTAGAGCAGAGTGCAGATGCAGCAAGCTTTAATGAGGCTGATGGCATTACCTCTTTGTCTCTTCCCAAGTGGTCGAAGGGCTTAATTAAAGCATTTAGCTTGGTAAAAAAGGACTTCCTGCCCTGCTGTTAGTCCCCTGTGTGTGGGAGGAAGGAGGGCAGAGGGGAGAATAAATGAGAGGTGGGAGGGGGTATTTAACATTTCCTTGTGTTGGAACACCCACAGGAGAAAGAAGTTTCAGCTGGCATTCATCACGGCCAAGCACTGTAATTTCCACACACTGATCTAACGTAGAATAGATGCCATCAGCCCGCTCACACTGAGAGGCTATCATTTCCACTGCAGGCCTCCTGTGTGTGTGCGGGGTGGGGGGGTGAGCAGAGACAACATCTACTCATCATAAAAGAAAGTGCAGAGGTAGGAGGCTGGCCTGTTTGTGACATGGAGAGGTGTAGTGCAGATTAAAATGGAGCAAAGCATGTCTGCAGAGTCTGAAGGAAGTAACACAAAACTGTTTGTCTGCACACCACTTAACCTCCTACGTTTCCCAGCATGCCTGTCAACAATGCCCAGATAATAATACACCGTTCAGACCGACGCAGTGACACGGATACACCCGCATTGGTCGTAGATCTGGCTTTATGACCCTCCCTCTGTAGTACCTATAGATACTGTAGCTTCAGGTGTCTGCCATGCCTTACTACACTGTGGTTGCATTGCAGTCTGGTTGAGGTTACTGTGAGTGTAGGAACCATTTTTTCTCTGCAAGGGATTTTGTCCTGTTTAATT
>NTHP01000127.1:1103575-1132361 GCA_003416845.1 Oplegnathus fasciatus
AAAAAAAAAAAAAAAAGTAGTGTTAGTAGGATCAACACTGCTTGTTTTATTCATTTTATGTGATTTGTTGACAATAAAAAATACAGAATATCACCAGCTTTGACCTAATTTTTAGATCTACATATATTCATTAATCTAAATGTGATGTTCAGCAGGTTTAGTGCATTCAAAATATAGAAAAGTCACAAAGTAATTAGAATTTTTAGCTTTGGCTACAGAATTATAACTAAAGGAATAAGCAGAATAAATAAACGAAAACTAATTCAGTCAGCAAGCTTGTGTAATCAGCGAGACCTTAATCAGCTGTTCCTCCTCCATCTCACACTTTACAAACAAAATGTAGAAGTCTAGTTTTCCACCCACAGACAGCTTGAAGGAGACCAGAATGTCTCAACTCTCTCTGTTCATGTGCTACGATTTAAACTCCACCTCCACTACAAAAAATTAAAAATATTTCTAACATTTTGATTTACAGGGGACAATGTGTAACAGCTCACTGTGTTCTGCTTGTTTGCTCCCCATGGAATATATATATATATATATATATATATATATATATATATATATATATCCCCTATGGTATATAGAGATGGATTCAAATCCCACTTTGACAGCAAAAGCAGTTTTGATATTGGTTTAGTTGGTAGTTTCCAGGTGCTTTGACATGTGACACCTTGTACAGCGTTCTATAGGTAAGTTAGCGGCAACATGGGGGTGGCGTGGAAGACACAGAGCCCTGACCTTCCCCCTCAAAACCCAGCCAGTCCGACTGCAGAGGAGGGTACTACTTCGAAGCCCAGACCTATGGCTTCCTACACACATACACCGTCACACACACACCTTCAGCCCCCTTCGTCTGTTGTGGTTCACCAGTTGACTTGCCATCCAGCCCAGGTAGATGAAGGTCACCGGTGAATTATACATCAAATATCTCACACTCAAACCCGGGGGTCACAAAATATATGTGGGAAGAGGTGGGCTGCAAACAGGAGGAAGAAAGAATGAACACATAAAAAAGAGAAGGACTAAAATAGTCTCTGTCCCCGGGGGAAACAGAGCACCGTTCTTTTGAAGTTCATTTGGATTTTAAAGGCAGTTTGTAGCTTCTGCCTGCTTCTCCTCCTCCTCCTCTCTGTGGCACATTGAGAGATGTACTGTATCCTGCCAGAAGCTGTTTAAAATACTGTAGGAATCAATTCCACAGGGGACAACAAAAACTTCTTCTAAACTCATTTTTGGCCATGACTCCTCAACAAATCAGTGTGGGTTCATCAAACCAGACTGCAATACCAGTGTAACCCATCCAGAATGGAGGGAGCTCCACTTTCGGCTCAGCCAGTTTCATTCACTTTTTCTCTGCTCTTCATTTGTGTTCTCAATTTACAGGACTCATGTAAAGGAGTAGTTCAACATTTTGGGAAATACGCTTCACCTTCTTCACTGTGCACTGACTGGGTTAGCGTTATCACAGCTATGACCTGCACTATTCCTCACTGGAATTCCATTTATCGTGTTAGTTAGCCAGAGCTGCCAGATGTTTATCGATGTGAAGCATGTTGTACAAAGGTTTTAGTAATGTGAGGATGAGTACCTTAAACAAATGTACCTCGAACTGAAAAAGTCCATGTTTAAGCATAGCTATGACACAGTGGCAATGAGTTTCCCCCGGCTATGCATGCATCCTGGATTGTTGTAAATGAGAAACCTGTCTATAGCAACTGTACAAGCATAATGGTACAGAACCAGTTCCAGTATGTTCCTCCTCCAAAACCACACGTTGTCTTTTTGACATTTCTGTTTGGGAATAGATTAAACAAATAGGTCACTCACAGATTAGTGAGCTTTAGCAGTAGTGGTAGGTTTTTGTTTTTTTTACTTTGGACAGAGGCAGGTTAACTCTTTCTCCCTGCTGCCAGTCTTCATGCTGAGCTAGGCAAACCACGTCCTGACTCCAACTCTGTACTTAACACGCAGACATGAGATTGGTATCAACCTTCTTGTCTAACTTTTTAAAATAAAGTCTGTATTTCCCAAACTTTTGAACCATTTCTTTAATCCTCACATGCCAATAACTCATACCACCTTATATCAAAAATTCCAAACTACATTGTTTAAGTGTGTTACAATTTTGTTACAAGCCGTTTCTGAATAGTAAAGGCTTAAAACATGCTTCTCTGGGCTGCATGTAGGCAAACAAATCTGGGACTCATGTGGAGACACTGACGTGGCTGTTTCTTTTGTACTTGTACGTATGACTGATATAACGCTGTATAATGTTACAGTTTGAACATGCCTCTCCACAGCAGTTCAATCATACAATCAGCTTGATTGACATGTCGAGATTTGGGAGGTGCGTGCATCGGCTCGTCTGCAAGCGTCTTTGACCTTAACAATGACACCTCTCTCTAAATAGGTTCCCAGAGATGTTGACATGTATCTTTGCAGAAGCGTGATTCCAGCTCAGGTCTACAGTTTACCCTGTTACAAAGCCTGGCTGGTTCTCTCTGGTTTCAAGGTTTCACTTTGAGTCTCATTTACTTCCCATCCTGCATCTTTAACCATGTATTCATGCACAGAGGTAACCTGAAGAAATCAGGTTAAGCCAGGAAATCAGATAACATTATGTACATGCACTGCAGTAACCTAGTTATTGTAAAACCTGTGATTACATGCAGCTGGTGAGTAATCATATTTCTTCCCAACACCCCAATACATTTTTGGCTTGCATATTGTTAATTTATTTGTAATAGATGAATCCTGAAGAGATTTTTTCCAGCTTATAAAGTGAAAAGTTCAATTACTTTCAGAGGCATAAAAAGTTGTCAATATTTTATAGCTTCTGAGCCTTTTTCACAGTGGCATCTTGTATTTTTAGAAAAGGTCTGGACGATTTTAACACATACATCATATATAATTCTTAGAAGACTGTCTATGCGCTTGGATACGTTTAAATCTAAAAATGATTTATGGCACCTGTCCACAAATTCTTGCAGTATGGCTCCATATGACGATCTGCTTGACTAATGAATTTTACGATGATATTTAAGAAATCAGGTTAAGACAGAATATATAGGTGCATGTAAACACACTCACTGGGTATAGGATTAGGTGGTGGTGGCTTCAGCCGTCCCACAGTAAACAGAGATAATGGTATATTGTCACAAACACACAATTGAGACTCAGCTGCAAAGCGTCCTTTGGCGGAATGTTTCTGCTGCATTCCCTCAGCTGAAAATACACACATTTAATATGGATGAGGAACCAAAGCAGGTAAATACTGCTCTGCTCGGCTGTTCAGTGGAAAAGAACACCCATATTTTCTAAGGAGAAGGTCAAACTGAAGCGACAGAGGAAGTCAGGCAGAGAATCAGCTGAGGTTACATGGAAAGTGACAGCAAATTGTGGCTAGATTTCCTTTAAGTTCTATTATCTCTTTTATTTCTCAGATATAACATTTGCCACTGAGGAATTCATATCGCTTTACTTTACATTTGTTCAGATAGATACACATGCTTAATTAGTAGAGATAGACATCGATCAAGTTTGGTTTATTTTGTTAAAAGGAAAAAAAAATTTTTCTAGAAAATGTGTGCCTTTTTTTGATCCAAAATTCTTCTTTAATGTCTGTGTGTGTGTAGTGCACCACCTGCCATCGTCCCAGCTCATTTCCCGACACAAAGTGGACTGTAATGAGCTCTGCATTATAGCAGCCTACATGAAGCCACTCCGGTCATTACCTGCACACACACCAACACACATTACTTCTGCTGCTGGTGTGTTAAACTCTGCCATTTATTTCAGTCTGGTCTCAGGTTTGGACTGGAAAACACACAGACACACATATCAGTAGCCTTGATTCATCTAACAGACTTCAAAGTACCATCTGCAACCTCAAAAAATCCACACACACACACACACACTCATGTACCAGCCCACCCGTCCCTGTGCTGTGGTGAGGTGCTGGGTGGAACACCACACTGGGGAGAGGCAAACAGTCTGCTCCGGGTGCCTGTGACATTCCTCCAGCTCCATTGTCACATTGCTTCACTCCTCACACATCATTATCCCAGCAGCTGTTATATCGCAGCACAGCAACACCAACTTCCCAGAAAATAAACACACACATCAGTACACATTAGCTAACTATAGCTGTGCTCAGTGACAGCAAAAATACAAAACCATTGTTCAATTTAGTGCCATCCAGTACTTGGGTCCTACGATAAATGCTTCTAGAGCTTGGGCTAGGTTTGTAGACAAGTTTGATTCCACGGCAGGCTCCTAAAGAGACACGAATATGTTGGATGTTAAACACTTAAACAGGATATTTATATTATCATAGGTTTGAAGTGTTTCCATAGAAACAAGCACCAGAAGGTTCCCCAAGCAAGTAGGTGGTGGTGTGAATGGCTGAGTTACAGCCGCTTCAAGGTTCGCGCGCCAGTCTTCGCAATCTCCTGCAAACATTGGCAATTACATAATTGCAGTTGGGCCACGGACCCGACTGTGCACAGCTCTTTGTTGATGATTGGCTCATTGGTCTGTGGTAACCCTGAGCCAATCACCCTTTTCTGACGACCCAGAACATGCTGGAGGGATTATATATCCCACCTGGCCTGGGAACGCCTTGGGATAACTCAGGAAGAGCTGAAGGAAGTAGCCGGGGTGAAGGTCGCCTTAGCTTAGCCTGCTGCCACTGTGACCTAGACCTAAAGCAGGATAAAATACAAATAAAAGAGTCTACAACCATGGTAGTGACTCTGTGAGACTGTTCTTAGGCACAGTGGTGCTTCAAACTAAATGCTAACATCAGCATGCTAACATGCTCAAAATGACAATGCTTAGAAGGTATAATGTTCGACATGTTCACCATCTTAGTTTAACGTGTTAGTATGCTAACATTTACTAAGTAAGTCTATACACAAAGTACAGCTGAGGCTGATGGGTATGTAATTCCTTTTAAAGTGTTTGGTCATAAACCAAAGTATTGGAGGAATCGAAATGTTGACCTGTTGATGCTTTATGATGATTTAAGTAGTCACAATTCACCCTGAAGGGGACATAAATATCTGTATCAAATGTCATGTCAATCCACCCAGTTGTCGAGACATTTCACTCAAAACAATAAATGTCAACCTCATGGTGGCACTAGAGGAAAAGTTAGGGAATCATAAAAGTCATTAGGATTCATTGTCTGGGAACCATGAATGGCTGTACAAAATTTCATGTTAATCCATCTTGTAGTTGCTGAGATATTACAGTCTAGACCAAACTGGTGGACTGACCGACTGAGCAACTTTGCCATCCCTGAAGTCACTTTGTTCTGTGAGTGAGTACAACTGGCTGACTCGCTCACTGGAGAGGACCTGGGACCTCGCTGCTGTTGCAGAAGTCGCCAACTCTTCAAGGAGCCAGAAACATGCACTTCACAAACTGTCTGAAACAAGTTCTCACGAGAGTCTCAAACACACACTGCGTTGACAGGGTGGTCATTTTGTGTGTGAATGAACGTCAGATAAGGTTTCTGGCCACTGACCGCGGCCTGCGTACCAGGCTGGCGATGGACACTGACAGCATATGGCAATGCTTCAGTGTTTGAGTGCAAACACAAGCAGCCTTTCTGCAGGTCCATCCAAACTGTGGACACATTCCCTCTCTCATGAGGCTCTGAAGTATGTGGGCTATGAGCAATGCTCATCTGCTGTTTCAACCGCTTCTATAATTAGGGGCTTGTCATCAGAAAATTGTCTCAGTCATTTTATGTGCAACAACAATGTGCGCTTGTTGCCAGCACTTATGTGTGTGTGGCTCCAGGAAGGTGTATGAAAAGCAAGATGATATATTACTACCGCACTTCCCAGCTCTGAAGTGTTAAACCTGTTGGAATGATTACATCCAAAATCGTTTTACTGAGGAATTGAAAGAAAAATTCAAATAATATATAGCAGAGATTGCTCACTTGTGAGTTACGTTTTTAATGATGGTACAATAGCTGTGGTTAATATGGATTATCATTCCATCTAATTATCAACAAGATTAGAGATGTGTTCTGTATTCAAAAATACTGCAGAGTACTGCAAACTTTAGCACTAGGTCAACTAATTTTGTCCCGAGCTGACAAATGATCACAATTTAAATGGAGTTTTGGTTAAAATGCAATGGTAAAGCTTAAAGTCCCAATCTAAAATGGGTGTATGGTGGCTCAGTTGGGGATTAAGACATTAAAAATGTACCGTGGTTCACTGTATGGTAGGTTTATATAAGATTAACAATTTGTAGTGTGTGTGTGTGTGTGTTCAGACATGGATGCAGTGATTACAGTCCACACAACTACACTGAAGAAACAATACAAATCACCCCCCACACACAGCTTAAGTTGGCCTCAATTAGTTGTGTCCTTGATATGAAACGTGGGCTCCTCAAAGCCTCATTTATGTGGTGGTTGTTTGTGCAGCTCATTAAAAAGTGAGTAAACCCACAGAGGAGCAGAGGGGAGCATCTGGATCAACTCCACTACCAGCAGCAGGGATATGGCGCTCTGGCCACTGTAGCTGATGAGAAATCAGCCCTCCCCGCTAAGTTAGCTTCCCCTCCGCCCAGCTACTCATCTGTACATGTTATCAACATCTTTAACGTAATGTAAGAATCTTGTGTGAAGCATAGTCACTGGTGTCGTGGTAAATGCGGAAGTGATATTGTTGTTGGCTGTTGTCCTCACCTCTTGTGACATTAGCCAGCTATACAGCAGCCTGAAAGTTTATCCTAAAAATGATGCAGTGTTAACACATTTACTTTTGGCCATTCTATAAATGTATGTTACCTAAAATGATAAAATGTGAGGAAAATCAACTGCTCTTAAAAAGCCTGTGAATATTCTCATTCATCCAGGTCATAGTTATCTTAAGGAAATTGAATCGAACACAACTGGATTTTTGGTTTTGTCTGTGAAGACGTTTCACCTCTCATCCAAGAGGCTTCATCAGTTCGTGCTCGTTTGACCAGTCTAGCCTCTCTTGGATGAGAGGTGAAACGTCTTCACAGACAAAACCAAAAATCCAGTTGCGTTCGATTCAATTTCCTTGAGATAACTGCTCTTAAAAGACTTTCAAAGCCCTAACAAAGACATGCACCATAGTTGAAAAGTTAGTGATGTCCATCTAATGAGAGTTCACTTTGACTGAGGTGTGCTAGACCTATATGATGTCACATAACGAGGACTAAACCTTTACATTTATTTTTTCCAAATTTTGATTTCATTTGACAATTTGGCAATTATATATTTTCTATATAGCCTCTAGCTTCAACAGCATAAATATGCCCAAAGAGGGAAGTGTCTGTTCACAATGTTTGATTAATGGGCCTATGGGAAGTCCATTCATTTTGTAAATCACTTATTCAGTATAGAGTAGCAGGCTGGAGCCTCTCCCTGCACATACTGGGCGAGACGCAGGGTACGCCAATAACTAATACTAAAACTCTAAAGCAAAGCCAGCAGCTCCCAGACGCTTCATTATACTCAACACATATTAGAGCCTGTAGTAAGTGCATAAGGACATTACAATTAGAAAGTGTTTTAGGATCTTAGGATTGTGAATGTGACAATCTTCCAAATGATTTTGATATTTCTTGGGTACAAGTAGAACTTTTGGGCTGATGGTGGTGGTGGTCCTACAGGAAAGATCAAGGTGTTGCCAAAAACACTGGGATCCACCCTCTGAGGACTCTGACTATACACAGAAAACGTCCTATAAATGCAGTTGTAAGTATACCTTGTAATGGACTAAAGCTTTGGTCAAGTAAAACTTTGGCCTGATCTGTGCCAGAGGAAAAGTCAGGTGGTCGCCAAAGTCATTAAAGAGAAACTGCAAATAATCTTGCTGCCAACTGGTAGTGACTACATTCTCTTGCACATTCTATACGCCACCACTGGGACAACAGGCCATAGCTGACCACACCCAGCCGATCACAGGTGTGGTCAGTTACTGTATGTGGTTTATTCTAATTGAATCCATTAGTATCATTTGCCAGCTCACCCTTAACCCATTTTAATTTTTTTTCCCATTAGATCCATACCTTATCTACTCCTCTTTGTACCTTCCATCCTATCACCACACAGCCTCACTCCCCCAGTGTCCTGCCACCTCTCTATGTACCTCTCAGCCCTTCCTTTGTTGACACTTTGCCTCCGTCTCTCTCGTTTACCCCAACCAGCGCCACAGGCCTCAGCTGTCGGCCGTTAGTATTCCTGCTGCCAAGGCCCAGGACCACAGGGAGCCCTGGCGGCCACACAATCACACACACACACACTCGAACAGCCTTCACCTTCCTCATCTGGCATCCCTCAGGCAAAGGCTGATTCTGTGTTTTGTGCATGTTTGTTGATGAGCACAGCTCCAGCGACAGACTAATAGGCCAGGGATTTTCATTCTTGCTCATTTGGTATTTTGTCCATTATTTTCTCTTTCTCATTTCCCTTGCAGTAATGTTTCTGCACTAATACAAGGTTTGCATTATTGATGAAGCTGCCACCTTCCTCCTCCCCCATCTGTCTGGGCAGAGGGATGGAGGGGTGGAGGAGATGGATGGTAGAGGGAAGGGAAGGTTTGAAGGATTCAGGAAATGGGTGGGTAAAAGAGGGAGATTTGGAAAGAGTGTTGGACTAAATATGCTGGATGGATGGATGGATGGATGGATGGATGGATGGATGGATGGGGTGTACAGAAGGCTGGATTGTCAGTTTGTCTGCCCCCCAGGATGCCAGACAGGCCATGTAGGCAGTGTTTACTGAGCATGGATCCAAGCCATATGGTGCCACTTCAGGAGGGGTTCCGAACACACACATGCACACACACACACACATTAGTGTGCTAGGCTTTACTAGGCTTTGGCCAAAATAGATGGGAGCATGAATCTGCTTAGTAACTTTCATGGCAATCTGCTCTTTGATTCTGATGTCTTGCATACAAAATCACTGCATGGGTCAAAGAAAGAAACGGTCAACGGGTCAACTAGTTTTCACGATACTGTGATCTTGGCCAAAGTGGTGGACAGATGGACGGACCAACAGCCCATTCAAATCCACCCCAATGCTGGGGCCAAAAAGTAGTAGAAAAAAAAAAGTCCCCCAAAATGGCAGATCTTCCTCCAAGAATCCCATTAGACTGGAATCAGACTACATAATATTTTTGTCTTTTGAGACAATCTGTGTCTTAATATGCGATGTAAAGAGAAACGCTGACTATATGTTGGACTCAACATAATCTGCCAATCATAGTTTGCTTTCTTTCACAACTTGCATGACATACACAGGTGGTCAGAAGGAAGATGACAGGGGCCGACTTCACTGTTCCACCTGACAGCACCAACAACATTATTCTTCTTCATGTTTACAGTTGATCATCAAAAAAGTTGTCAAACTAGGCAACAATTCTGACATGCTTTCTGTCGGGACATTTTGAGGCTGTCTTCCACTATGACACACTATGCGAGATAAAATGAGCAGCTGTCATGCCTTACTAGTCTGATATCATGTGGTCTGATCTTGGCATTATTGTCAGCGTGGAAAACTATCTGAGTCAGCCTTTTGACCACGGGACATTAAATCATAATAACAATGACAATTTTAAAATTAATCCTAGTTGAGCCTGAACATGACCTCTACCAGCTGGCTTCAGTGTGCAGGCTGCAGTCTGACAGAGAGTACTGTATGTTAGTGCTGCACATGTTCATGTTTCTACACATAAATCTCTTCTCTATATGAGAATGATCTGCAAAACCAGTACACAGTTTTTCGTTGTGTAACTAGAGTTACACAGTCCTGAGACCTGTTCTGGTGATCTGTGGTCTTATATTTGAGAAGAGAAGTGATACACTGAGGCAGCTTTTGCAGGAGACCTTTATAAATAAAATGATAGAATGTAGTTCTCTTCTTGTTGCTCGTGAGGACCAGCCTGCTTCTTCATACACAGTACACAGTGATGATTACGATATTTATTTACTTTATTTTATAACACATAATTTTTAGGATCAGTTATCTAAAGGAGTGGGCGATATGGATCAAATATTTTATCACAGTATATGTAATTTTATATCATTACATGTGTGAAATTGATTTTCTTCTGGAAAATCAAATGAGAAACTACATATAGGTAATACAGATAGTGCAAATAAAAGTAAAAGTGTAATTATAAAGCTGTCCTTCTGTCTATGCTTTAATGCTTTTATACAGATTCATTACCTTGTGTATCCTTTTAGACTGTTGTTCAGATATTTATTAATGTACTTATTACCAATTCCACATACAGGTTTTTAAGTTTATAACCTTTGAATGTTTTTAGTTTTGTGATTAACAGTACTTTTTTGTTCTTTCCCATCTGCTGTGTATCTGTTGATCTGGGTGGAGAGCTGCTCTGTTTAAGGGCGTCGTTAGCTGCTCATCCCAAATCTGGGATCCCAAATTTGATTGGATACATTTTTGTTACTGTCCCCCTGAGTTCAAGATGAGTCCTCATAAATATTATTACATTTTACAAGAAGAGTAAAGAGAGGGATCTTGTTATAAGAAAATAAAGGATTTTGTGCCATGTATATTTAGCATGTTAGCAGGCAAATGAATAATTAACACAGGGTAACAGGATTAGAACTTGGAACATGTATTTTTCATTTCACTATCTCTTTAAAAGCTTAGCTATCATGGTGTAAATAGTATGATAAAATACCTGACTGTCTTGTGGTATACAGTATATCATCATATCACCAACCCTAATCCATCCTCGGGTAAAACTTTAACATTAGAATAAAAATAAAATCAAATTTTAGAGAATAAAACCTGCTTCTAATGTAGAAATAATGACAATATTAAATGCAGATTTGAGTAGATTCTGATCAAACAGTCTGTATATGAGCACCGATAAGTGAAACAGTAACTGTGTAATCATCACCCTGCCTCCATCATATCAGAACTGGAGCACAGTGGCGGAGGGGATATTCAGCATTACTTCTAGATTTCACACACACACTCTTACATCTAACAGATACACAAAAAAAAGAGCATCAGTGTCCAGCCTACTCACCGAAGTCAGCGAGTTTGAGCTCTCCGGTGTCGCTGATGAGCAGGTTTTGCGGCTTCAGGTCGCGGTGAAGGATGTACCTCTGGTGGATGTAGGACAGGCCTCTCAGTAACTGGAACAGGAACAGCTAGAAAATACAAGTGAACAAAGGGAAAGAACTATTTTAACCGGAGTGTGTATGACTATGACACGTACAAACAACATGGTGAAGACGGATCTGATGAGAGCATATTGCTTTTATCGCACGCTGGATGGGAGGATAGTTCAATCCTTACACTTATGCACACCTACATCTCTCTGTTGTGGCACATCAAACTGAGCAGCTGCTGAGTTCAGAGAGGTGTGGAAAAACCCATCTATCACTAAGGAAGGGCTGTGACTTCACTCCAGTCCAAATGAGAACAGGCATGAACCCCACATGTTATTTACAAATAGCTCAATGAAATGATGTCTGTCACAAAGACACACACCAAAATCAGTACTGAGCCATCAGTCAAGAACACGGCCATCTCTTCCTCCACTCGGACTATTGAACAGTGATCAAACAGATGAGAACACCCGTCCGGTCAAGCAGTAAATGAAACTGTCTGTTCCTCCTTTAAAAGGACCTCTTCACTACATGAACTGTGGCTTGTGATATATTTGATCAGTTTTGCTTGGTGTAGAATGTATATCATGGGGGTGTTTTAGAAAGTGGAAAAGAGAAAGGTGACAGCAGAAATGTATGGAGGTGTGACAGACTTAGCTGAAATCACACCAAACATACGGAGCTGGGAGGGGCGGCTGCCTCCTTTTCATTTTCTGTGAGGGGCGGCGAATCGATTGCACAGAGCATGACAGGATTGCTGACAGCAGGGGGCAGGAAGGAAGTGCGGCAAGAAAAGTTCAAATCAGCGAACTGTGATCCAGAGGGGTTGGAAAAACACAAACATCTTCGTCCCTCGCCAGATAATATTTGTTTCTACGTCTGAAGTCAACTAACTACTGTAAGTCAATACAGTGAGCTTCTTTTATCTGTATTTCTGAAAAACCGAAACATTTTTCAGAAGTTTACCATCCATATTCTGAGAAAACTTAACATATACTACAGAACTTGCTAGAAGTGGGATTTGAAAATGTGTGATTTTCTTTTTTATATGAAAACTGGATCAAATGACTGCGTAATGTGAAAGGTGTCACTTAGAGTGATGCTCTGCAGTTCCCCTGAGCTTTACAGAGCGTTTTAGCCTCTGTCATTGTTTTAGCTCGCTTCCAGCAGCAACAGTCAGTGAAAAAATCTCTGATAAACTACCTGCCCAGCACCAAACAGCAGACAGAAGTCAGAATATAGAGGAGCATTAGCAGTTAAAGAGCCCGACCAAAACAGAGTTAAAAGGAGAGTAAATACTTATCAGAGGACAGGAACACAACTCCAAATGAATACTAATGTTGCTCCGTGTTTGCTAATGCATAAATAGACAATTGTTTACCAACACGTTTGGCACAACAACTTCATAAAGGTGATATGTCAATGTTGTGTTTACAGCTTCTTGCGCTGCCCCCAAGTGGCCAAGAAAATATTGTGCAGTCAAACTACAACTCCATGACATCACACCAGNAGTCATTTCATTATACTTCAATGTGACGTTGAATTAACTTTTTTGCAACAGAACCCAGACGTTCCAGTTTCACTTCGGCTCTCAGTTGAAATCATCTGTTTCCGCACAACTCTGTTCTCCATGCTTATTTGTGCCTAAGAGAGAAGTGATTCACTGGTAAAGACTTCAGGTCAAAAACAGCTACTGCAGTTCTTTAAAACAATTCAGGTATTTTAAAAGAAAGCTACGCTAAAGATTAGAGGATGTCACTGACAAATATAATAACAGCAAATTCATTTAAAAAAAACACTCATGAAAATGAATGAATGCACTTTTGCTGACGCATCGTATGAATAAAGATTAAACTGCATTTACATTTACATTTTTAGCCAATTATCTTACTGCTGAAATTAAACACAGCTCCTCCACCTGCCTAAGGAGCTCATAAACCCAAACTGCATCCACAAAGCAGATTTAGTTTTTAATATTATGCATACTGCACAAAGTGTATCTGCTGCTCAGCAAATCAACAAAATCCTAATATCTACATAGTGTCAGAGGTACATTAAACTTGTTTTGTTTTCCTTCTGAGATCTGGCAGTTCTTCACCCCCCCTGCAGACGTGTCAATCAACAAATAATGAGGCGCGCATCATCCAGCGTTCAATTTTATTCAAATTCCAGCGTTCCCCTCTCATTTCTCTCCTCTCACGGATACTATAGTCTCGGCCAATTAAGCTGATTGAAGCACCGTGGAGTCCAATCAGGAAAGGGCCCTGTCTGGCATCTGGAGTCACCGGGTCAACAATTTACTATTCCTGCACTCGGCGGGTGAGAGATGAACTGCGGTGCAGAAAATTAGCATAGGAAATGTGTGTTTACTCATGTATATCAAACACACTTCTGAAAAGCCCTCACCTTGTAGGAGTGCAACTGCACGGTAATATAGAGAAAAGAACTCTTTTATTCTCTTCAGTCAGCTCTATAATTCAAGCATCAAACCTTTCTTAAAGGAAGTTTTTTCTATTTCTGTTAGGCTTCAACTGAAACAGCTCTGTTCCATTTGCATTCTAGTATTTGAGGCAAAGTGAGGTGTTGAGAGCACTTTGTGGAGGCTGTTTGACAGTAATAATAATAATAATACCGTATGCTGTTCTCAAGATGGCCAATTTTCAAGTTAAATTTTGTAGGTCCAGTCAATAATTGACCAGATTTAAACTCCTGCACACTTCAAATGAAAAGGAGGTTTACGTCTTCTTACAAGTCAAACAGGCTCAGCATGGTCAGTGGTGAACATTTGGCTTGTGGACACTTCAGACATCTGCTTGCCAGACAAGCTCACCCAACTGTAATAAGTGACTATGAGATGTCCATCTGGGTAAATGCATTGAAAGGAAACCCTGCAGTTAAAAGTGCGACTGCACCAATGAACCACTAGAGCGAGCTGGAAAATAAAGACAGAACAAACTGACTGGGACAAACAGTGGAAAATAAAATAGAAGCAACAAGAAGAGTGGGTCACCGTTATCACTTTCTTCAACGCATGAGGGCTGCCTGTGTGAATGTGGATGTAATTTAATCTAAAAGCAGTAGTCTTTCTGAAATGGGTTATGACACAAGCTGTGGAGAACAATGTTACCATATCATTTTGTCTAACCTCCACAATGATAAGTTCTGGGAGTTCTGTGTAGTAATTATGGCCTATAGCCAGCAATACTTTTCTGAAAGTGTATTCTTGACCTTGGCAACAGCAGTTGACAAAACAATCTCACCTCAAGATCCCTTTAGTAGCTGTTCTGGAGTTCTTGATCATATCGCACGATCTTTGGGTTAGGGTTAGGTTGTGATCATGTTATAGGAGCAAAAGCTGCAGAATGGTCTCACCCCAAGGTCCATTTAGTAGCCGTTTTCAGTATTTGCTACCTAATGCATCAACAAACATGCAATCCTTGATTTATCAAATCTCTGATACTCTGATATACCCTCTGATACTCTGACGTACCCTCTGAAATACTCCCTGATACTCTGAGAAAACACATCACTTAATACAAATCTGACACATATGAAGTTGTAAAAGTGTAACTGTTTGCAGTCATGAAACATAATTTTGCAGAGTCTAGCTTTGGACCAAGAAGAAGGATTTCACTGAATTAAAATGAAAATGACATCATCGAGCAGAAGATTGTTTTTTTTAGCTTTCTAATATTTAAAAAGTGGCAACGCCTTATTTTAATTCCCCTTATTTAACATTTATAAGCACTATATAAACATTTAACAAATGGCTTATAATAATATTATGTGGGCACACATAAGTGGAAGCTGGTGTATTAACAGATAACGAATGACAATATAGTAAACACTGCAGTAATAATGTAAAATGTGTCGTCATAGGAGGAGTTATAACAAATACTGTACATTAATAAGCACTTAAAATGTCCTTATAACAGCATACAACTACATTATATTGTGTTATAAACTATTCATTAAATGTTTGTATCCTGCCTATAATATATATTAACATTAATTAATAGAGTTAATTGTGTTGGGGCAGCTGATAACAGCACAGCCCAGTAGAACAAATAGGTTTTTCTACACCTGGTGAAGAACAAGCAAGACATAGTTGTCTATTAAACCTGGGCTGAATGCCACTAACAGTTTCTCTAAATGACATATAACTGTTGTTTCATGGCATTTTGACGACTGATTTCCAACATGCAGCAGGTTCAGGAACTCCTGGATGTATCTTCTGGCAAACCCATAAGTAAGTGAAATCTTTTACATAAATTATTGCACTTTTTGTTCACAATTAAATTGCCACTGCAGTAATGGTGGCAGTTTAATTTGTAGAAAAATCGGAATGTTCTCTAACAAAGAAACTCACAAATCTACTTGATGATTCATCAACACTACAGAGATGGCCCTGAAAAAATAGAAATCACTATTACTATTGAGAAGACACTGGAAAACACTGAAACACTTCTTTCAAACTCAGCACCTCAAGTTTGTGTCACAGAGCTCCTCAACTGTTTTCACAGGCTGATTAATAATATATATAATCCTCGTGAAGTCTAAACTGATCCTCATATGTGGAGTCCCCCATTGATATCTATCTTCATCCTGACATGCACAGCGACAGAGTTTTATGTTCAGTGATTGGATGTTTCTTACTGCAGTGCGCTGTGGGACTTGGCTTCCCTCCCAAAGCTGTTAGGTATACAGTCTTGTACTTTTGACTTTTTGTACTTTTTAATTATTTCAATGCAGTGTCTCATTGTTTGTACCCTACCAGGAGAATTTAATGCCCATCTAATTGTTGGAAATACTCCAATGGCCTTTCTTCACCTAACATTATCTATTGGAAAAAAGAACCCTGTGCACCTGAAGTCTAAAATACACTGCCGCACTCACAGCAGATAAGACAAGAAGTCGTGTTGTTTCACAGAAATGCTGCAACAGTAAAAGTAGCTGATAGTACACAAATCATAGCATACAATTCTTTCACTGGAGAGAAAAAGCCCTGCAGAATCTCTGTGTGAGAGAGTCTCTGTTTAATCATGATGCATTATTAGCTCATAACTGCAGGAGAAATAAACCGTGTGATCGTAGTTAAATCAGCCATTAACATAATTTATCACCAGAGGAGTGACCCTACAGCACGAACAACAATCCATCATCAGCACACCAATAAACACGCTGCCATTTTTCTAATGATGAAATACTCATTGCCATCATACCCCAGGCAAGCAGAGCTCTCGATCAAGATAAGCATTATGAAAAATGTGTGGATTGGATCGGCTCTGTGTTATCTATCTCTAGAATGTAGTGGAATTTGGCTCTTTTGTCTGATATTCAATGTGCAGCAAAGCATGAGGCAATGTATCAAAGTGACAGCAGCACACTGGGGTTCATATAGTTTCACTTGGGCAAAAACAAAGTAAAACAGAGCAGAACACGGGGGGAGGAGGAGAAAGACACTGTGTTTTAATGTGATGTTAATATGGAACACACTAACAAGCTTAAACATACTCAGGCATGAACACTGACTGATTTGGGACAAAACAAAAGTAAAAGTGTAAAAGTCTAAAGTCCCACAAGTGGCAGTACAAAAGGGTTGTCCAAGAGTACATACGCTTACTAACGATGTTTCCATCATTAGAACCTTGTCAGTAACGTAAATGTAAAGTTAATCCACTGGGAAACACAAGCATGCTCGGTAAACTTAATGACACTCTGCACATTACACTCTGATATTTCTTGTGTGCAAAAATGTGTGGAAATGTCCTGATGATGATGAAAAGTCATGTCAGATGGTCATCAAAAAATATAAGATTCTATCTTGGTAACCATTAATGATATCCGTGGCAAATTTCTTTATTCGTATTTGTCTGACCGTTGATCATGATTTGCTACATGATGCTACATGATGCATGATTTCTGATTTGTGCCTCTGTGGTTACGGTTTGGTTATAATTAGGGGGGAAAAAACGACTTGGGTAAGGTCAGGGCAGGATTATTGTTTGGGTTAAAATAGGAAGAAGTCTACAGTCACGCTAGCAGTACTGTGAGGCTGCATTTAGTGGTGCTTTGGGCTGAAAGCTAAATTCAGCATGCTCACAATGACAAAGCTCTGATAGCTTTGATGTTTAGCAGGTATGTTTATCATCCTAGTTTAGCGTATTAGCATGCTGGCAAGCATAATATTTGTTAATTAGAACTCAACACAAATTCCAGCTGAAGCAGATGAAAATGTCATTACTGCTGCAGGTATTTGGACATACGGCAACATACAGGCCTGCGTCTCCACAGCGATTGTAAAACTAAGTTGGCCCCTCAGTGAACAACGCTGAAAAAAACAGTGAACATAATTGCTGATGGCGCTGTCAATATGTCAGCCAGGCACAAAGTGGTGGACTACTTTGGAAAAGCGTTTGGTTAAGGTTAGGGGAAGATTGCAGTCATTGTTAAGAAAGAAACCAATGTTGACTGCTGGTGGGAAACAGTCTCTCATACCAAAGTCTCTTGTCTTGCATGTCCAACCATCCACCCTGCCCTCTTTCCTAAGGGTAACCTCACGGTACACTAACATCACACTTCCGCCTTTGCTTCTCAGAAATAACTTGGATAATTTGTCATAATTTGCACGGCCACAAGAGGCCCTTGTCAGGTAAATATGGGTCATTTTAGACATGTGAACAAAAAACAAGGCTGTCATTTCTCTGGTGAGTATTCTTGAACAACCTACTGACAGACTCAACATCTGACATTGTCATCCATTTTGGCCTGGTGAAATGTAAATGCTCCATGTTTGAGTGCAAACTGAACTAATAATAAATTTACATTCAGACCATCATAGAACGCATTAATTCAACATTGGCAAAGGACTCAAAACACAAACCTTTGGATTCATTGACAAATCTCCAAAGCAGTGTTCTGCTGAAAGGGGTAAAAGTGGTGAAATCAGTGAGGGAGAGATAAAATGAAAGGGTGTTAAATGGAGTGAAAAGGGTCTACCATCTGCCAGCAGGCATGAAAAAAGCCCTAATCTTTTCCACTAAGCATCTGTACAGCGTTGTCCTTAATGGGCTGAATCAAGAGACAGCATCATCAACCTGCAGTGTGGCACTGGCCACAGAGGACTATAAAGTTCCAGATATGCCCAGAATTGTCTTTGGCTTATGTTTTAATGAGCAGCTGTGTTGCACTGCAGGGCCTCTGTGTGTAAATATAGGACTACTGAAACACCACAGCACAGACCATACAGCAACATGGACAAAGTGTCTTTGATGTCACTCAAACGTTTCTATAGACACCTTTTGAAGTCTGAATTCGTTTCCTGCTTGTTGACATATTGGTACTGACTGCAGCCACAATCTATATTTGGTCAAAGACGATGCTCCATGGAGAAGGGACAAGCAAGGAGTAACCACCACAGCTGACTGTGATAGGACGAGAGACCTGTCAATCAAGCAAACACACCCCAAAACATACTTCTCTTTAAGCCTTCACATCGATTCTAGAAACCACCGCTAAGACAACAAAACTAAAAATTGAAGCACTCAAACTGCTCAGCATTTTAACTAAATATATCCTCGATGGCGCCTCTTCCTCGGGCTTTCTAAGAGACTTTTGATGTGGCACAAATGCCAGTGTTGTTACCAGTGTTTCACGAGTGCCTCTTCCCATTTATGAGTGTGAGCGCAAGAGCAGACGTGCATGCACAACTCAACTCATAAAGTCAAGAATTTTGAGTTAACCACCAGAATGTTGCACTCCAGCCAGCACACTGGTAAACAGCAATGGTAACCTTCAGACACGTTCCATTATAGCCTGGCTTTTACGTTTTTAAGACAATGGCAGAATATGGTTAAAAAAAGTCCATACAACTTCCATCGCTCCACTATGGCAAGTGTTAAAGCAGTGATTCTAAACCTTTCTGATTTGTGAATTCTTTGTTAAAGTCTACTTATTACCCCTCGTCACATGTTGCATAATAGGTCATAAGCAGATTTTTGTTATTTTGGACTAATCATAGGGAAAACAGAGGCAGTGTTCCATTGTTCCACTAATTGCTAGCATAACCAAGAGTATTTTAGTGAGTGCCAAACAGGTCAGCTAAACATACAACTGCTCATAAACTCAACACAACCAACTAAATTCTAACTCAAATAACTGTCTCAAGTACATCTCTACTATCCGTGTAACTAGTTCCAAGTTCCTTCCATGAAACTTTTAGGAAATTATTAGGAACTGAAAGCACCTGTAAAATAAAGCAATAACGCTTCAAATTAAAAGCTTATCACGATGTAATCTTATAAAGTGAAAATGGTCTGGTTATTTGTCTGATGCTGAACTTGACCTGTCCTTGGTATTGACATGATGCGGATGATTAATGTGCTGTCAGTGGCTCCCCTTGTAATGTAATTGTAAGAGCAAATACTAGCTGTTATTTGGCTTGTAGACATGGTTCATGAGTGTCAGTTTCCCACTGATCTATGGAGATGTCACTGAGACACAGCCCTTCAGCTGACTGCATATAATCCAATAAGAAGAGCACTTCAGCAGCAGTCTGGATGAGGTCATACTCACTTGTGTTCAATTACGGCGGCGCTGCTAACAATCTGCAGTCAAGTACATGGGGCGGGAAAAGTTAATGGTGCTGCACAACAAGTCGGTTTCCAATAGATTTTACCCTGGATCATCTAGTGCAAGCAGAAACTTCAGTACATTTTTAATTTTAAACTGCAGGAACACACACGCACACACACAGAGCTGCACATACAGCTCTCTGCTTCTTGACCAATAATTACATTAGCAGTGAGCGTCTGAGTGTGTATCTCTAAATGTTAATTTGATCTAGCACCAGTGGAGGCACTAATAGCTTTTATGTTGCTGATTAGTAAATAGGAGGATGGTTGAGTGACTGCACTTCCTCTCAGTCAGTCATAAAACACACTAATAACAGACATAAACTCCCTTAATGGTGCTTATGTTCAGCTGAAAATTGAATCATTGCTGACTTTACATCACTGAAACACCCATAAACTTTGCTCTTTCAGTGTGACCCTTGATCATATCCCCAACATCCATGCTACGTGCTTTTAAAATTAAAAAAAAAGTTGGAACAATTTCTCGACAAATATATATATTACCCATCCATCCAGCACTTCTGTGCAGTGTCTCCAGCAACAGGGAAGGTTGCCAGATACAGTGTGTGAGCACAGGTTTTAGCTTTGGTCTCTGGACAGGCACAGGAGCACCAAACCTGGCAACCTCACTGTGACGACAAGACTGACACCAGGGAGCTACTTCAATTCTGAAGTGAACAAATGCTATATAAATTAAATTAACAAATGTTATGGCAAGTAAAGTCAATAGTTAATGACAAAAAGTGTGTTGATTCCACGCATACATGCATACCAGTGGTCTATAACAAGTTTGAGTCCGCCCGGGGTTTTTTGTTGCACCTTGTTTCCCATCTCTCTCTCCATCTCTCCCCTCAATTCCTGTCATCTCTCTATTATCGACTTTCTCGTGAAATCAAATTTGGAACTCTAGTGAGTATTTACCACAGTAAAGGGATCTGCCACAAATAAACTACAGTGTGTGTTCATGGTAAAGAAGGAAGAAGTCACCCAGTGCAACAGTGGNNATCCTGGCTCAGTTTGTCAGGCTCACTCAAGTCAGGTTTTTCACAATAAGCCTGCTTTTCTAAGCCTTCTTTATGAAACTCCCCTCACGATAGAAAAATCTGAGCACTGGGGATCACTTGAGCTGCTTTAGAAATGTATTTGGATTGCAGGTGAGAAACACACCCTCAGTCTCTGATGCATTTGCATTTGTTAGTCTGATAATAACTGGCCTGATCACAATAAGAGACTGTGAGTATGTAGCATCATTGTCACCTGCTCCTTACTAATCACAACATTAAAGTGATGTAATTTAAATTATATGGTACATTCAACTTTTCAAATCACATTTTAAATACAATTCAATGCAATCATTAAAAAATGACAGAGACAACGAAAAGCTCCAATATTTAAGGTTAACTATACCCTTTACAAAAGAGTACCAGAAAAGAATAGAGATGCTGTTCTCACTGTGACGGATTATTACAACCATTGTATTCATGCTGGGTAGTTCCAGCGCAGCCTCCATTACGTGACTGCACAGGAACAAAGCCACAAGCCCTATCAACTGATTAGAAATCACAACTCAGGCATCTCACCAATAAGTAACAAAGTCAGCGGGAGCCAAGCAACACCTCGCTCTGCTCTCTCGGAATAATCCTAAATTATTCATGTGAATCTCAACGAGGCTGCTGTCAGCAGGAAAAACACATATTACTTATGTAAATCCTCAGTGGCAAAAGGTAGGAGCTGTTGCATAACAGATGTAGCCTGAACTGTCACCTTCCAGCGTGACGGAACATCCCAACACTAACAACACATGGCCTCATTCACTCCATCATCATTTCTTTCTACCTGTTCATTTATGTTATCAACACCGTCTCACAAACAGGAAAAACATCACTGAGTGAGTGTTCACTCGTGTCACGTTACAGAGGAGAGGGACAGTCCATCATACTATGGACCAGCTTTACCAACACAATCTCACAAAGTTTATGTCCCACATGTCAGGACCAGTCATTAAACTAGCTTTAGGAGGTTGATGTAAGGCAGCTAAAACTATTTAATCTAGGCGTAGGTCAGGTTTAAATATAGGTTACTAAGAATTTAATCTTCATGTAGACAGACCTCGGCTACTGGCATTAGATCTGTTCCATAATGTTCTTTAATGTTTTCATGAGCTGTCTACTAAAAGGTCTATTCAAAATAATCAGACTGTTGTTGGGTGTGATCAGACCCCCTCTCTGGTTAGGACCCACAGACCGTCAGTCCCTGTAATATCATACTGATATCATATAATTTAACAGTCAGTCAGTTAAACTATAATGAGATTCATGATATCAGTATAGCTCAAATGTCTGGTGGACGGACAACCCACACAGCTCATTATTTTTATTTTCAATTGGCCCCTCTTTTTCAGGCACGTTATTGCTGGCTTCGCACACACCACTGCTGGTCTTTCTGACAGCTCGCAGCGCGGTGAAACCAGATTTCACTCGCTATTCATTTCTATAAGGAACAGGGCGAGATGTTTTTGCTTCTAGTCGTGAATTGCCCCTTTTTTCCCCACTTTGCGTAGGGTTCATTCTCATTGAACTTTAGGTGGGTTTCCATCCATCCATTTTTATGTGCATTCTCAATTTGTGCATAAAAAAACGTGAGTGGAAGCGCAGATTATTCGAAATAATCTTGAAATATCGCAAAAAGGTTTTTGCATTTTACCAAGATGGAAAAGTTGGTGTATCTATAAAAGCAAAATGCAACAAAGTGCAGTGGAAACAGACTTAGCAAATAAATAATGACGTACATGAAGCATAAGACTTCATGTAGTGTAAGTGTATGGTGGAATAATACAAGCAGTATAGAAGGAGGGATGCTATTAGGCTGCAGTGAGTGCAAGGACAGTGATTGGAGATAACAATAGAGTGTTTGATAAGAAAGTGACAACATTTGTTGCATCTCTCTCCCTCGTTTCCTGTCACCTCTCCACTATGGACTATCTAATGACGTATGATGATTCAAAATAAAACACAAACAGGTATATATGTGGAATGCTGTTGTTAGCCTACAAGCCAAGCCAGCTCCCACAATTATATGCTTACAACACTACCTCCACTATTTTCTTGCTTTTCACCACACCATGCCAATAAATCTCTGATGACACCCGGTCTGACTGCACCTGAACTCACAAATGTTCATATAATCAGTGTTTGTTTTGGTTGTTGCTCTGGTTTGCTGTAAGAAGTGTGTGTCCTCATGGACTGATAAAAACCAATGCACCTGTGTTGCAGATAGCCAATGAGAATGGAGCCTTTAAAATCTGGACACACTGAACAACTAAAATGACCATGTGGAGTAGACCAGTGAGTCCCAAACGTTTTGGTTTGTGGCCCCCTAAAATCAAGGGAGGCCTTGTCAGAACTTGTATATTGATGAGCAGTTCAACCAAAAAGCAATTTTCTCCTCACAAACTGAATTTTTAGGCCATAAGAGGTCAAACTATCTAACATTTCACAAAAAAAAGCAAAGACAAAAACCACCCAAAACTGAATTTCAGCCAGCAGATTTTTATATATCTCTTTATTTTCCTAACTTAATCATTATGCAACCCTGCAATTACATTTTACTCTAGTGGTTATCAACCCCCAGGTGGTTATCAACCCCCAGGTGGTTATCAACCCCCAGGTGGTTATCAACTCCCAGGTGGTTATCACCTGGGGCTAGAGTAGACCATCATAAGGACTACTAAAATGTTAGGTTTCTTGTTATGATATGTTGTCCACCTAATCCGCCTAATCTGTTCGTGGTGGCCAAATCTCTACTGTTTTTCATCCATACCTTATTAGCATTTAAGACAATGTGCTCATTAAACCAAATGCCTTGCGAGCAGCATAATTATACATACTGTACCTTCACATTGTCCGGATGGAGACCCCCAGGGTGTTTGTCCATGTACTGACACAGGTCGGTGTGCTGTAAAATAAAAGGAAAAGAGTATAATGTTAATGTAGTAACATGAGAAAGTTTTAAAACTTGCGACATGTTGAGGGTAAGCCTGAGAATCTAAGAACCAGACGTCATGGTGGTTGGATGTCAATTCTATTAAATGTGAGGCAGAATAGTCCATAATTGTACATCTCTAAATGTTTGTGGAAATGGGATATTTCCAAATACAAAAATCAGCTGGTCTTTGTGGACAGAAGTTTCCGTATACTTTTTATTCAGCGCATTTCCTTCCTGACATCAAGAAATCTGAGAAATGTGGTTTCTGTTATAGTGGTGTTACCATCTGAGTGATTTGTGTGAAAGCTGAGCTGATGTCTTTTCTATCAGACAGCCACCATCTACTGACTCATATGACATGCATGCAGTGTTACGCTGGCCTGCCCTTCACCTCTGTGTTTTGTTAGCAAATTGAGGATGGAGGAGGCGGCTCTGAAATCGCATTGATATTTACAATCTCAACAATCTCCCACTGCTGCCCACGTCAGAGCCTCCTCTGCTGAATAAGTCAGACAGATGCTCCAACATGGACATGCCTGTCCCTCTTACTCTCCTCTATCTCTCTGTAATACATTTCAATGTTTTTTCCCCTCAATTCTCTGTCCCCTTTCCCTCTCACCCTCTCCCTGTCAATCATCATCAGCTTTGAAAGGAGAACAATGAACTGATTTTTCTGGTTGAAAAGCCCTCTATATGTAAACAAGGATGGATCAACATGAAACCAGCAGTCCAACACATTTGCATTGCTCGAAATTGAACATTTTAGCCAAATGAATAACCCACCAGGTTCATAAATGGAAAAACAAGTAATTCCTCACATTCAAAGGAATGTGTTGCAAAGATTTATGAAGTCAAAGACATGAATAATCAGGGAGGGTTTTATGAGGAGGGTTAACAGACCCTGTTTAAACTCCAAAGCCAAACTGATCTCTGCTCTCATTCTTTATTCAAACATGACCTGCTGAGCTCCACTCACATCTCACCAAACCTCCTTCAAAAGCTGAACCTTTGACATGTGTTATATCTACCAAAAGGGGGCATCCCACCGTTTTCAGTCTCATTAAATGCAGAAGTGATTTAAAGCTGAGTATGCTTGTTCTGGTTGAGAGATTTGGCCGCGCTCAGCACTTCAAGATCAAAGATTGACCTGAATATCAATGTGACCATCAAAAGTGGTTGTCTGTTGGCACATATGCAAATAGTTAACAGAGGATGTGGACTGTTGTAGTTTCAGTCCTGAGAGCTGAGGTGAAAACTTTTTTTTTCTAGTAGTACAATATTTATCATGTGGAAGCTGAGCTGAACAGTATTTTCTAATATTAACTAGTAAAGATGTCCTGATTAAGTTTTTCTGCCCCTTGGGCTAGACAGTAAGTCAATATTATTGTTTTGACTGTAAGTGGTTTGGACAGGATTTGAAAAGAAAGTTTTGGAAAGTTTTCACAGCAGCAGCAGGAGGTTACATTTACAAAATGTAGTGCCACTCTTTCATGCTGCTTTTCATTTGCTAGAACACTGTGCAATAATGTCTAGTGTTATTATCTCAGACTATAGATAAAAATGGATGCAGAGATTGTGATGTCATCCAAATGTTTCTGTGGGGATGAATTGAAGCTTCAGTCTGGGCTTCCTGCCTGCTGTGATCTTACAGGAGGTGGGAGAAAAGAGAGTCTTGACAGACACATCCAGGGTGACAAGGATCACAAGACTGGTGGAGATCACTGAAGACACATATCGAGCTTTTAGACTGTTGGTTTTGAGTTTACTTGTCTAACAATACAAGTAGTGTTGTGGCCTGCCACTGCTTCAGACAGGAGCTTTGGTGGTTGCCACAAGAGTTCGAGTGATACTGAATTTTTGGGGCTAATACCCATATCAGTATTTGGGAGTTCAAAAACCTGATAATGATTTATTGGCCAATATTTGTTTTTAACATACATACATGACATTAGGGACTGGGTTTCATTAGCATTTATATCAAATCTAAATTATTCATCATATCCCAATAATTTCAATCCCCTTTTCCAGTTTAGCTCTCAAAATGTAGTACAACTAATAACTGAAACTCTTTTCTGTGATCATCTTTTATTGGTAGAGAAGGCAGAAACACTTTAAATAATATAAATCAGTAGGGCTGTAGTTGTCACTTGGTTAACAGAGCACAATGAGGTGACATACCCAGAGTGAAATGGGTTAAACTAAACTGAGGATCAAATTTTAATTGCACTTAAAATATCCAATACTGATCACTTTACAAATATACCTTGATTAGCTCCAGTATTGACCTTGCACTATCCCTCGCACATTTCAGTTGTTTCCATCTGTAAACTGCGCTCAACAGTATTTTCTAGTAGGAAGCTTTCCCATAGGCCATAAATACATCATTAGAGAATCCTCCGCTGTCATGTGTGTCCACAGTATTTGACGGGACAGTTGTGGAAACGTACTAAAACAGTGGCCTTCCAATAAAATGGCCGCCTGGCTTCCTGTTCTGGGCACAGACAGACCAGCCTCTGGTGCTTCTGGCTGTCATCCTATGGCACAGAGCAAAGAGTGGAAAAAGCCCAGGCTGCTTTAACATTCTTCAAGTGCCCCATAAACAAGAGCATGCCAATCAAAATATCCACAGCTCATGTTTCTGCGGGCAGAGTATTAAAAACTGAAACTCAGTCAGCGAGCAGACACTGAGGTCAAATCAATCAAACTAAAGACACACGGACGAGCGCTGACCTCCTTGCCCTTTAAAACTCTGGCTTCTTTTTCCTTTTGAACAAACACTAAAAACAGATTCTCAACCTAATTTCAGACCTCTACAGTCCGCCCATAAAGGGTCCAAGTGGGTGATCTCAGCGTGGCAGTGTGCAGACTAACCACATATTCGAAGACCAGAGTCAGGGTTTCCTTGGTGTGGATGATGTCATGGAGGAGCACGATGTTGGCATGCTTCAGGCCTTTCAGAAGAGATGCTGCAGAGACAGAGCAGGCAGAGAGTTAATGTGAAGCACATATTGAGATACCAGAGGAATTGTTATGATCTATGCCTTCATTAGCTGCATCATTAGAATGCAACACGGGCCATCTAGAAGCCTCCCTACATACATACAGGGGATTAAGAAAAGATTAAAACAGAAAAAGCAAATACAGGGTGGATTTACTGCGCTGAGTTCTCACACTCATTTGTCAACACTTTCATGATGTAATAGACATTGTTAATAAGTAAACCAGTGAGATGATGTGTTGGAGGGATTCAGTCAAATCGCCCATTACTTTACTGGCAAAGCTTACGGAGTCTTACTGAGGAGGTTGGGTGTGATCAGCACATTCTGGGACAGACTTGTTAAGACTTTCACATGCGATTTGCTTCATCTGAGTCAAACCTTGAGTACAATCTGGAGGGATTGTGCAAATAATAGAAAGAGATATTAAAAAAAGCAATGAGCTGTGCAGTCAGCAAAGGATTTACAGAATTTGCGAGGGTCAGTTTTGCATGGGAAAATTCTACACCCCGAAAAACCTGGTGCAGATTCACATGAGAAAGAGCTCCTGGGAGCTGCTTTGAATTACTTCAAAAACTAAAATTAGCAGCTTCTTATAAAAACAATTTTTCCCATTTTATAACACTCAACCACAGAGGAAATCCCGAGCTGTGGTTGGTTGATTATTAAACTTTAACCTCAACTTGACATTCACTAGAGCTGTAGACGTGAGACCTGGACACACGTGGGAATAAAGTCACAAAATTAGGACTGCTTTGACACTTGGCTTAATTGGGTTTTGACCCCCCGTAAAGACTTGACTTGAAGCTTCTAAAACAATAGAGCTTCTAGGCAGTTCTTGCATACCTTGAATATTTTATTGTCAGGTCTATTCATTGGAAGGGCTTGGCATCATCCACATAAAAACATTATTAAAATAGCTTTGAAAGGAAAATGTCCAAATACAATTAAATTTTTATGGTCAGCTTTCAGACAGGACAACTTGCATCTTGACTTGCAGTTTGCTTATGGTGACCTGTGACTTGATTCTTAACAGTTTCTTTCAAAGTCAGTCCTGGTTCATGTTAGAACACCATACCAAGAGAAAAGTGAGAGTTGCGGTTGGTTGTGCTATAGACTTGAAGTCAAGTCGGGCTTAAGTCGCAAAATTGTCGGACTCGGAGAGAAGCATTTAAAATGATTTGGGCAAAATATATGTTTATTTGGCCAGCTTTAGGACGCTCGGGCTACAACAGAGGTGGCAATTGCAAAGTTACCATGACCCATCGTCAGAATGAGCACTGGAAGATCCCCTGAAGACAGCTTTGAACAGAGAATGACCAAAGGTGAAAATGGCCAGAAATCAGACCTCCTGTAAAACTTTCATTTCCCTTGTGATGCCTTTACCTTGTGCCATAAAGGAGACGAGAAGTTGAACAGCCAATGAAATCTACTATATAAAAGCACAAGGATTATAACTTTAATGACTTCAGCTTTAGGTTCTAAAATCCTGTCTATAAAGATTAATATATTTCACTGTGGCCTTAGTAAATGTTTTGGACTGTCATGTTGCTTAATTAATGAACATTTCCATTTCAGCCTCATCATACTGATTTGTTAGAAATATCGCACCACTTTTTGCCCACATGACTCTGAAGCCACTATACTTGAACTAGACAGGAACAAACTATTTCAGGGGGACGTTTTCAGAGGTGTGATTATATTTCAGCAACAAACTGCAAAGCTTCCTCCAGTAATCACAGGGACAAACAAACAGCTGACAGAAAAACTCATCTGGCCACCGTCAGGCAGTAGTTTCATTAGGACAGAGTGTGAGAGCGGCATAATAAGCGTAGTTTTTATTATGAGACGTGAATGGGATTTTCAGACGGTTGCCAATGCAATTAAATTAGCAAACACAAAGTTCTTTCCCAAGGGCACAGGGGGGCTTTGACAGACAGATCCACTGAAAGCCTGCGAGTGATGGAGCCTCATGAATACATTCATCCTGTATGAGTACCTAAAGGTTGTTCAAAAAAA
>NTHP01000127.1:1132388-1154320 GCA_003416845.1 Oplegnathus fasciatus
AAAAAAAAATCAGATAAGGCAGGACTCATCTCAGTAAGCGGGAAGTTAGCGCTACAGTCAGATACCTCAAAGATCCTGTCACCGTTTGAAGATCCAACCCCCTCCCTCGCACACATACACCCACCCCACCTCTAACATGGCCATGAGTGTGTGCAGTTTTAATAAGCATGGCCACACACACACACGCACACTCAACTTTCCCCTAGTCTGGATATATTACTTTATTCAGCAGTAGTCTGTAATGCTGCTCACATATCAGCGCTGGGAGCTTCCTGCTCAGTAATTGCTGAATTAGTTCAATTTCAAAGCGCCTTTCTGATCCGCTCACAGGGAGAGTTTGGGTTCTGTGTGTGTGTGTGGGTGTGTGTGTGTGTGTGTGTGGGGAGCCCAGGATGACTCTCACTTCATCAGGCCTGGATCATACACAGATCAAACAGACAGAATCATTTTCTCATCTAAATTCAAATGCCAGTTGGGAGTGTGGAGGTGAGTGTTTCAGTAAACTGAAGAGCTTCAAGTGCTTCATATACACAACTGACAAGAGGACAAACTAAGCCAGGACATTGTCTGTGCTGCTGTTATACACATAAAAGGACAACTGAACAGACATACAAAAAGTTTGCTCCACTATGGGCACCATACATTTTTTCTAGCAATTTTTGAAGTATTCCAGAAGTCAGTCAAGTCAAGTCTATTTTTAGTTATATAGCCCAATATCACACAATTATTTGCTTTGAGCTTTACAACACACTCTGTCCTTAGACCCTCGACTCGGATGAGGAAAAAAAAATAGAAGAAACCTCAGGAAGAGCTGCAGAGGAGGGATCCCTCTCCCAGGATGAACAGACACGCAATAGATGTCAAGTGTGCAGAATAGATCAACAATAAAATCACAGTGTACACGATGACAGAAATGTAGATCGTAGAACAAAAGTGAAGAGTATTGATCCTGGAGGACATCGATCAACTTCAGTCAGCAGTTTTAGCTTTATTAGGTCTGTTTACAGAAACAAAAACATCCATCTTATCAAGTCATTTTGTCTATTACTGACTCATTAAAGTGTTGTTATGATTAATGAGCGAAAAAAAATCTGTCAAATCAGTGAAATGATTTCAACCTGTTCCCTTTACAACTTAACAACTCAACTTGTTTCAAGAAGTTTGTAAAACCATTTTTATGGATTCTGCCTTCTTTCAAGATATTAACATTAAATGAAATTCCTGAAACAGGTTTATGTGTGTTGGGAACAGGCAGGAGTAATCTCACTACACTGGCAGATTCTTTCACTTTTTCAGAAAAAAAGAGGCACCTGTTATCCTCACTGTAAGGTATTTTCAAAATAAAATGAAAACTAATATATATCACACTGCTTCTGTTTGTTTCCATTTATATACTGTATATATTTATTCATTTGTATTGAAGTGTGCCAAGACCTGTAAATAAAAGGAGGTAAAAGTACACAGAGGCAGCGCCACTCTACAACAAAAATGACGGAGCACATTTTCAAGAAAACATTATTTTGTATATATTAACCACATATTTCAAATTTAAATTCCTCACATACTGTAAAGAAATATCAAAGGTGAAAACTTGGTAACACAACAAGAATTATAGCATATAGTAAATTACAGTTTGACTGCCATCACTGCTGGTTGATGCAAAATGCATACTGGGATATGATGTGACCACCCCAAGCTAGTTACTAAAGCATCCTATGTGGTAGAGCAAGAATATTCCAGGGCACTTCGACCACACCTGGCTAAATGTAGACTTTGCATTGATGTTTCACGCGTTCATGAGAACACCAGTACAGACGAGCTTGAGAAAGACCTGCTGAATGTGTCCAGAGAGTGAACGTTAGTGAAAGCTCACTGGTCAGTTTCAAGTTGTGAGAAGGCAGCTGCTGTACACTAACCCTGCTCACTCAGAATCACTGGTCCTGCCTACTCAGAAGTTCTCTGATTCAAATCAGATGGACTGACAAGCTGATAAGTTACTAAACTTGTACAGCTCAGCAAAATTATGATAACTTCCTTTTTTTTGCCTTGAGTTGTCCGGCTGTTTCCTGTATGATTGGGCCCTGACACCAAACTGTTTTCTTGAATCATGATCCATAAGGAATCTCTATTCAAGAGGCAACAAAAGAGAGAGTGGGGGGTCCTTGCACCTTTCCGAGTAACTAATCTGTCATGAGAATTTCCCTCCAGTCTGTTTATTTGTATTCCAGTAATACTTCAGCAGAGTAACCGTCTCTGCACCCCTGAACCTCTTACCTTCTCTTATGGCTGTGAAGGGCGTTCCCTCCTCCTCTTGCAGACGAATCACTTTCAGAGCCACCAGTTTCCCATTCACCCTGGCAACAACACAGAGGACAAACAAAGTATGGTAATCCTGTGGAGGGGGTTTTTTGTGACATGAAAAAAGAATCTATTAAAATCAGTGAAGCCGGAGAACGGCGAGGATTGTTAAGTCAATGAAATGTAATTTAGCAGCAGTGGAGTGAGACTCGGGTACAAGGCCACAGGATTACAACTGAACGACGCTCACCAATCAAAGCTGTTGTGTTGAAGAGTGATGCAAAATAACATCATTACTGAGAAGATTAGAGTCTGTGGAGTTTCATACATTTACTGTGTGCGAACTTTTCATTTTCTAGAATTTAATTAGCAAAACGTGGCAGGAAGGCGCCACACCACATAAAGTGAAACGTAACGATTGATTCAATTAATAAAAACATCCATCCTATAGTGATTATAATACAAGAAATTACATTGCATGTGTGGGTTTTGCAGCTCTACAGAGAAGAGACAAAATTATTTACATAAAACTACACTCTGTAACGGTTATTGCTGTTCCATTTAATTAATTCATTCAATTACAGCACTCCTCCAATGTAATTAAATGTAATATTCACTGCCTGCATGAGTAGCTCTTATGAAGTATAAAGAAGAGTGACTGGATTAGGTGTGATTCGACGTGCACGCACTACTTACTTGCTCTTTCCTTTGTAAACTGTGGCATATGAACCCTCTCCCAGTTTCTCCAGCTTTTCATAGGAGTCTGCCTTTCCAAACTTGGGGCTTGTAGGCTAAGGAAAAAGACAGAGATATGAAAAGGTAATATAAAAGGATGAATTCAGTAACCCAGAAAAGGAAGCTCTCGGTGGATTTCACAGAAAACATTACAAGTCTATGAGAGATATTGAAATCCGGAGGCTCCCCACTGCATCATCTGGGAGGTGTAATGTCAGTGAGGAGGAGGAGAGAGAATTTCACTCTCTTCATGTTAGAACTCTGAAGACTACTTTGCATTTAATCGTCAGCTCATAACTTTTAGACACTTCTCACTGTCGACATTTCACAGAGGAAGGGGTAATAACTACAGCTCGGAGGAAATGAGGCCCAGAACTGAATGTGTTCATATCTGATTGGTAGGAAAAGGGGAAACTAGCTCAGCTCTAAAACTTCAACTTATTGGATGATGCAGAGGGAAGAGACTACACTGATGTGGTGCTGTACGTGTTCTTGATGATCTTTAAGGCTGCTTTCATACCTAATCTGCTTAGTTCGGTGTTCGTTTAGGCTGGTGTGAAAGCTGACAATGAAACTGTGGCGCGGATAAAACAAGCGAGCCGGTTTGTTTGTGGTCAGACAGCAAATGGAGCAACTACAGTACTTTTTACAGTAGATATGTGGTTTTTAGCATGACTTCTAAAACTTAACTACAATCTAATCCATCTGCTGATGGTGAGCTGTTCGGGAGGTCATCTTAGGTGATCTGTATAAGTAATGTATATTTATGCAATTCATTTGGTAACCATGGTAACACATATGCCCGTCAGCACGTGAGTGTGGGGATTTTCCCTGATCAAACTGCAGTGTGTTGAGCTTGTATCCTACTCTGTGTGCTTTGGCTGTTCATTAAGTCCATTAAAAAGTGTGTGACATAGTGATGCCACAGTAGCCCCCCATGTAATATTGCTGTATAAGACACTGATTTGCAGTCTAATAATACTAATAATACTCATAATCAGTTATTTCTTTGTGAGTTCTTTGTGACACCAGAGAACATTAATAAAAAGATATAACACATTAAAGTACTGCATGACTTGCTGTCCGTCACCAGAATTAGCTTTTCCACATGGGCTCATGTAGCGCTGATGATGCAGGATGACAGTCGCCAAAACTGTCCAATCAGTGAGTTACCTGTCAGTCTGTATAACCTCATGTTTACAGCTCGTTTACAGGTGTGTTTGTAAAAAGCCAGTGTGAACACAAACGGGAGCAGAACTGAAAGGCAACAATGTATGATATTTTCCTTTGGTCCGGACCAAGTGAACTGAGCTACAGGTGTGAAAGCGTCCTGACTTAAACAGCAACAGTTACAAGATAAACGCCTCAACGCCCTTCTGTTGCTCAGTACCTAGTGGTGGTAGTCAGGTGACCAGGTCGGTGCATATATCATGTACCATGCTGTGTTCTACATACTAACTGTGTACACTATGTACTATATTCTGATTGTCATTACAGCAGGGTAGTGAATGTGATAGCCGAGCTTTGGTTCCAATACTATACTTTTTCCACCACCTTACTTAGAGAAATATAAACAAGCCGAAGTGTTAAAATTCCTTAACACAAGCAGCCGTAGCAGGACTCTAAAAATATACAGTAGTCTAAAATTGGCAAAAATTTTAATTCAAAGTAGGAACTATCTGAACAAAAACCAAGTAGACAAGACTGAGAATCTGATCAGATATTCAGTGCCAACTTTTTGCACACTCGGTTTGCACTTTGCTGTCTTGGACTAACAAAAACAGATGCAACATGACTCAGAGCTTTTCCAAACAGGACTCTAGCTGAGCCTTTGTAACTCTGCTGAACAGTGTTCACTGTGGCCACGAGTGACATTTAAGGATATTGATGAATGCTAAAATGGAGCGTAACAGGAGCACAAGTAGAGTCATGAAGTCAGGGACCTGCCACAGTGACATCCTTCATACAGCGATATCTATGTAAAATTTGCTAACATTAGCCAACATTAGCTACCATAAGCTGTATTGGTAACACCAGAACAATGGGACTTTGCAACAAAACCACACTTCGACAAAAATGTACTGAATTGAGCGGCGGTCGATTTTATTGTTTATGAATTCATAAACATACACTTTTCATTTGGAAGAGGAAGAATGTGTTAGTCTCACTTTAAGTATAACTACTGTAATGCTGTTTGTCAGCCAATTTCAAAAACCAAGCTAAATACTGTCTCTTGTAGCGAAAGAAATACTTGGCTAAATGAGCTAAATTAAAAAAATATATAAATCAATAAACTAGGTTTAGGTTGATAGGATTAGCATTACGTTGGAAACTACTTTTTTTCTTTGCCAATGTTAATATGCTAATATATATGTTAATATGTCAATTACACACACCTTTAAAAAAGACTGACGACACAAGTTATTTTTCCCAGTGCTACTTGTACATTCTTTCCTGCCTTTCTTATTGAGGCTTTCCTTTCACTTAAAGCTTATTTTTTCACAAGTTACTGTTCAGTTGAAACACAAAGAAAGTAAACTAATCTTTTTTGACACTTTTGTGGCAGCAAAAGAAGTGACAGACCCCCATGGGGGCCTTACACCCTCTGGAGTTCCTATGATTGAATTCTGGAGATGGATCCTTTCAGTCTCACCACTTTAACACAATTTATTTAGATTTTTTGCAGCCGCAAGTAGCTCCGCCATGTCCTTTGTGCATTGCACTGTGGGACAATAATATACAATAACTGCCAAACTCTTGTGTTTTTTAGTATGAATACTGATTTGTTGTTAGCGTATTTGATTTTGTCACTTTTCCAGTGTAAACACACTAAAGACTCCAAACCTACTCAGATTCAGTATGTGGTAATTGGCACACAGCTCTCGTGTTCATTTGACATACTGTAGCCATGCTCGAATGCACAATACTACTATTATTGTTAATTTATCTGGAAGCAGATCTCAGTCTGTCAAGTGCTTATAGAAGGCAACGTTCAAGAAACTCGACTTCTAACGTCACAACACGCACACCTCCACAGACTGTCTAAAGCATGCTGCAGTCTTTGCTACATCTGCACTGTCCTCACTGCTTTATCTCCCCTCTGTTGTTATCCCACCACCCTCTGCAGCTCTAATAAGCTCAGCATTTCAGAGGGCTTCTCTAAACAAATTAGACTTCCTCTTGGGATCAAGCAGGAAGTGTAACTCTATCTGTGAAAGAAGTCAGTTGGACAGTAAGATATTCTCCTCCTGGTGGCCAGAGGAACCTCTCAGAGAGACTCATGTTGCCTCTCTCTCTCAGTAACGCTGAAATTGGACTACAGAGAGATTCCCTTCTCATGCATTTTTCATTCACAAATAACTTCTTTTTTCTGTCTACAGCATTCTGCATCAATTATTTCACACATGCTCCTCTTAATATGAATGACTGCTTGAATGCGTAAAAAATGAAATTTTTTATCGTCACATAATACCATCACAATGGCTCGTGCCGCATGCAACTACATGACACAATAACAGAACACCTAAAAAGATTTTGAGAAATAACAAGAAATAAATAAAACAAGAATAGCTCACAAGAAAGGGAAAAGCCCGTCTACTGGAAATAAACTCAGAGAAAACAACAAAATCCCACACCTGACATTTGTTTCTGACAGGCTGTGAAGGCTGCCCTATACACTCAGACATTAGTAATCAGCTGGTAGCCAAGTAGCTGATGAATGAGCCATTGATGGTGAAACATGAATGATGCAGCTGATGCCAATCGGCTAATGCCGGCACAACTTTCAGTGTTCTGCCTGAACTGCTGCGAGGCTCTATGAAAGGATCCCACACACAGTTCAGACAGAAAAGTAGGATCAAAATAGGATTGTTTTCAAGTCTACAAACTACTGGCTACCTCCTCATTATACAGTATGGGGGAGTTCATCTGACCAATAGCTGCAGATAACTAGTCAGTGAAATAAGGCTTCATAAATGTAAACCATGATCATTAACCATTCATTGGTCACAATCTATTGTCAAAAAAGGGGCATTACTATAAAAAATGTAAACAAAACTTTTTATCAAAATGCACATTTTATATACACTACGTTCAAAACTATGTACAAAAATGCAGTAAGTTCTGGCACAAGACAAGGAGAATGAGCAACACCCAAGTTGCCAATGTCAATGTACCTTCAGGTGAAAATCAACACATGATAAATTATACACTGTACACTTGACTTTTAATTAATCTGTCAAAACACTGACATATAAATGGATGTCAAAAAAAAACAAACAGAAAGGGATATACTCCATATCTCCACATCAAACATATATAAACAATGTGTGATTCACAGACTCAGGTATTTTTAATGGCTTGGTATCGGCTGTGTAAAACCTGATCCATTAGTGGCCCTTTGTTTTTTTTAATACATTGGAACAACATCATACAGAAACAAACAGGCAGCAGTTTTGAAGAAATATCCACACTCACAGCATGTGTCAGTGAGTGATGGGATTTTAAGGTCATTTTGCTTCTACTGTGTTTCAGTGACGTGCTTCAGAAGCACCGAGCTTGTGTAAGTGCTGCTGGTGTTTAAAAGCATTTGATCACACGTCTTGAAGACTTTTGTTATTTTGATGTAAACCTACTTTAGACTAAATACTGTGCAGCTGTATTTCGTAGGAAATAAATAATGGTTCAGACTCAGTAGATTAAAGGACACTTCATATGGGGGTGCAAAAACTTGATAAGGACGTCCCTGGACGTCTCTTGTATTGCCCCTCATGGATGTAGGGTTGGCGTTTGATAACGTTTTATCTGAATCCAGAATCAAATCTGCTTCGTACTGAATCCAAATAGGTTGAGCTTGAAAATAACTTTACGTTAACGTCATAAATAACTAAAACTCAAACATCAGTAATCACCTTCAAAAAGCTTTTGAGTGGTGGCCAAATTAATGTTCACAACCTGTAGCTACAACCTGACAATGATGTGAACAACATAAGCTATGAAATGTTGATTAAAAGTATCTGACACAAATACAACTACAGTTGTAGCCTACATATTTTTACACCTTCTTCACGCAGAATTTTTGCTCAAAGCATATGAAATGCATGAAAGTTTGACTGGGAGATGCCTGTGAAATTGACGTGGCATGATCAGCTAGATCGCTTGTCTAGAGAAGAGTTGCCACTCCATTGTCCTCGTTGTATCATATCTTGCTGATATAATCAGCTGCAGATGACATTTGTCATTTTAAATCGGCAAAAGCGAAGGTCAGCTCTGACTAAAATGAGAAGCCCATCTTTGCTAATAAGAAAGTGTGAGAGGAGATTAAAACTTTGATAAGAGATTTGTTCGCATCGTAGTTAACGAATTCAAGCATTTCACCAACTGGGAACTGAGTCCAAAATGGGGCCGGCTATTGGAACCTAACCCTAATGGGTAGAATGAGAAAAGTGACCACAAATCTCAAAGAACAGGTCGTGTCTGATGGCCAAAGAGAAGTCCACTATTCCATTTTTCAATACAAGTGTGAAATATAAGAGTTTGGTTGGTCGGGCTGCCGAAAGAAAAAAAACATGAATGTGACAATTTACACATTTTCATAATCATGGCTGAAACAATTCATTAGTGTCTCACAGCGATGCTGGCAGGCAATCAGTCAAGCCTCATATCACACTTATTAAATCTTATTTGTGTGCACATTCATTAAGCATTTTACATTAGGAGCTAAATTAAAAAAGGAACCACATATGTATAAAACCTAAAAATCTCATTTGCATGATTAAGAAAATCATGTTGTTTGTAAACAGCCTTCAATTAACTGTGTGAAGGAATAAAGGAAGGAATAAAATTTGTTTCAGATGGAGAAAAGAAAAAGAGATTGGTTGCCAAAACAAAACACCTGAGAAATACAGAGGTAATTGGCGCATTGACAGCATTTGAAAAGCCGCAGCCATGTCAAAGCCAAGCAAGAGCGCGCTAGAGTTACATTTTAGGGGTTTGATGTTGAAATATGTTTTGGAACCAATCTGCCTTTTCCTGATGATTTGTGGCATGTGATACTCATTATCTTCAAATTTAAAACTATTTGGTGATTCCATTGATTTCTATTGGCTTCAAGTACCAATATTGCTCCAACACAAGGACCAAATTTCCATTGTGGTCTGAGTGGACAATTTTCCTGTTTTTGCCAGACTCATTTCCCACTACCCACTCATTATCATTTCTCTAAACAGTGTCATCTTACTGTCCAGCTGTCATGATCCAGATAAAAGAAGTTCTAATAGTTGATAAAAATGTTCATAAGCTTGTCTAGGTCGCCTTCTAGTCTCACAGTAAAAAGCTTAAAGGTGCAGTCCCACTGAATGTCACTTCCCAGTCATTTCCATAAGGAATGGAGGGAGGCATAACCCAGGTTTCCATTCAAAAATATAACCTAATTTCCAGAAAGTCTGCAAAAGTAAATGCAAATTAATTTTTCCATCCGTTTCCATCCACTACTATTATGTGAATATAAGGACTTGGTTCATCGAGCTGGTGGCGCCAATTCTCCAGTCGGCTCCCATTAAACCACTGCAGAGGAAGAGGGCGCACAAGATGACGGCATTAAAGCCAAAGCTCAAACGATGAAAAATGATGTCGGAAACATGATGGAAATATGACATTTATGTCTGTATTCATGTATTCATTTGAGGAAGGTCACAGTCTCCTCATCGCTCCACACAGATCTGAGGTTTTTGTTGCGTTTTGTCTCTCCTGTGGAGTGGAAGCTTCAGTGGATGTTTAAGTCACATGCCTCATGTATTTCAGGATTTATTCGCTGAATCTGTTGCCATGACACTTTGCATGTCACATTTTGCCACCATCAATATGTTTTCACTTCAGCCAAATGTAAAAATCTGGCATCTCCCCTTTATGTGCAAATTACAAATGCACATAAAAGCAGGTGGATGAAAAATTGAAGCCGCCTCGATTGCTCCAACAGAATTCAATCTGACTGAATTTTGACAAACAAAATCTTGACACTCTTCGATGTCCAGGCACCTTGAGATAGAGGGTGGGATTGACCTGTTTTTCAAGAAATATGGTTTGCTTACATCCAGACTTCAGCCTGCAAGCTTAAGCGCTCGGAAGGCGAAAGCTGGTCTCACTGCATCATTACAAGCAGCAACCCATGTTTTATTGACTGTTTTTGCTGTGGATATCAGCTTGGTGGTTGCCTGACAGGAAGATCTGCAGACTGCAGACAATACTCAGGGCTGAAAAAATATTACTATTACTATTATCATAAAACACAGTCATAATAAATATAGATTAGATTATTTAATCTATATTTATTATGACTGTGTTTTATTATATTTCTCTCTTAAAAAAATGCTAGAATTGAACATGAACTAAAGGTAAGACAGGAAACATGATACAACACATGATACGAAATAAATACAATACTTTTTAACTGCTACTATTACTGCTACCGTTACTAGTACTTATACTAACATGATACTGCCAATAACATTAAGATTATATGAAATGTATAAGTAGAATTAATTCATATGGGAGACCCACTTTACCTGCTCCACCTCTGGAGCCTCAGGCTATTGAGTCAGGCCAATCTTTTAGGCCACATCAAACTAGTCTAATGAAAATTTAAAAAGATCCACAAAAAGAAAGGCCGACTAATTTTGAACAAAAGAAAAAATTAACAGCTCTACCCCCATCCTATCTCAGAATTACAAGCTGTGTTTCCATGGCAACGCAGGCACAACTGCTGTCTCCTTTCTCACCCACTGTTTATCACCTCAAACAGAGGTGACTGCCCACCAAATACTATATCATCAGCACCATTGCTGATTGTGGCTTTTCCTGTTGTCCTTCTCCTGTTCTCTTTCTCTTGCTTTCTTTTCTTTTGGGGGAGTTATGTACAACAGCCAGGGACTGTGACTCCGTGCAGCTTGCAGGAATTTTGCTGTCACAGTGAGGTTGCCAGGTTCGGTATCACTGTGCCTGTATGGAGGCCTATACTAAGACCTGTGCTCACTGACCGTATTTGACAACCAGCACTACAGCTCATCACTTATCAAGAAACAGTATCAGCTCATAAGTCACACTAAAACCAACTGTCGCTTTTATATTACTGCTTTGGACAGAGCAAGGCTAGCCATTTCCCTCTGCTTCCAGTCTTTATGCTTAGCTAGGCTAATCACCTCCAAGCTCTAGCTCTGAGCATAACATGCACACATTATATTAATATTAATCTTTTCACGTCACTCACGAAAAGAAAGCGAATGAGCATATTTCTCTGAAAATACTTCCTTTAAAGTCATTATCATGGGACTAATCATGGGACATGGGAGGAAAGGCAGGAAACAGCAAACATGTTTCAGGGGAGGTATGGTATGTTTACTTCTCGTTACTTACTCAGTAATGTCCAGCACACAGCAATGTCTATCATACCTAAAGTTTGCTAACATTAGCTAACATTAACCAACACAAGCTGGCGGTTAATACCAGACAGTGAGGCTGTAGCAGCAACACCCCTGGGTTTTTTCATTGAGCAAGGGCGCATTTTATTACTTATGAAGTCAATTTTTCATTTGTAAAAGGAAAGTTTTGTTATTTTGTCTTTAAAAAGTTACATAGACCCACTTCAGTGTTACCCAGATGATTTAGGTCTTCTTAAGATAGTTAAGGATTAGACAGCTTTGTCTAATTCATGAACCTAGATAACCTGGTCTATGTGGAATATGAGCATTTAATAGATCTAAGCCACAATCAAAGTTGTGCAGCCAGCCCCTGGTGATGCAAGCGCCGGCCAATCAGAGGCAAGAAAGGTTCAATTTAGCTACCAGATGTCTAATCATTCTCTTTATGAAACTTTATAACCAGGATATTTTCTTGCTACTGTTACACATGACTTCATCATCAGGTGTAGGATTTTGGATGGTGATTGCGTGAGTGCAGTTAAAAAAATGCAATGTTGTTCACAAACATAAAGATTAGGATGAAGGATTTTTAGGTGCATTGATAAATTCTACAATAACTATGTAATCAGTCAAAAAATACACTGGACACTCAGTCCTCCAGTGTGCAAAAGGTGTACTTACAGAACTAGGGCTGGAGTGCCGACGCAGTTTGGGCGACTCCTTGCTGGCGGACGAGCTCTTGGCGTTGATGCAGGCATTGTTCTCAGAGTGGACCCTCTTCACCTGGCTGGCGGGCTTCTCGAACGGGTCGAAGCCACTCTGCGTGCGCTGCACTCTCACCTTCTTGTCCTCAGGGATGGTGTCCAGGGGCTTGATGACCGAGTCTGTTCCCTGGCAGCTGCGTGTGGACATCTTTGTGACACATATCTGTCAGAAAGCGAGAGCGAAAGAAGAGAAGAAAGGAGGGAGAAGATAAAAGTGAGCATTAAAGAAAAAAATCCATCTGCGATTACCAGTGTTCAGCCAAAAACTGACTGTGCCCCCGTCTTCCAGATCCTGCCTGTTTTTCATCTCTCTGTCAGCCTGGGTCTCTTCCCTCCCTGTAGAGCCTTGCTGCTACCTCTCTGCTAGGATGAGAGCCTTTTTATCTCCATCTCTCTTTTCTCTGATCAAAACAGCTCCAGCCTCTGTCGGCTCTGCTGCACACACACACACACACGCCGGCTGCTGCTGCTGCTGCTGTACCCATACTGCACATTCACACAATCCCACCTTATCTCTGACACACATCTACACATCCATACAATTGTGCAGACATGCTACAAATTGTCTCCTACAAGCCCATTGGGCACACACAGCCCGCCACACTCCCCATCCATTTTCCAACACAAAGCACATTACCAGCTGCTCCTCCACCATGGACTGTGTATATTGGACACAAAAGACGCAGGTGGCATGACATGTTTTGCCACGGCTCCCTTCAGATTAAATATTTAGGCCTGGGCTCCCCTGCAGGAAGAACTTCTAATTACTCTAATACACAAGGTGGAGTCATCTTGCAGCTCTTTGGCTTGTTCTTTAACATGGGCCAGGTTTCATTGGACACACCAGAGCATTTCCCACTACACAGGCTCCCTTCTCTGTGACGCCATTGTGGAATCTTCTTTAATCTTCTTTTTGATGACAATTATAGTGATGAGGATTATGTTTTTCTTATTGTGTCATGCATACAAATATGCTTATCCCGTGGAGGCTGATAAGACACTACAAACTATGACAAAACCAGATCCAGAATGCAACATAGAGCTTAGCAGTTTTAGGAAAATATTCAATTGCAAGCTTTCTGACCAAAATTGTGATCTAAATTGTGATTTATTTTTTTATAAATCAAACTAGAGGTCTGTATTTGTGTTCTACATAGCATTAAAAGTATGGTACCAAACATAATCACAAATGTATCTTGTTTTTACATATCATAAAATAATGCAGTTGCTATGCCCAGTATTATAGTCTTTAACCTAAACTTGGATAGTTTTCTAGAGGAAAACCACTTTATCAAAATATTACATTAGTGGTATACCTTACACTGTTCAATGATGTTCAAATATAATCATGGGATTCAAACGTGGCATTATATTTATTAGTTAGCTGACAGCTCTGCACTTTAGCTGCTTAAGTCAATGTTACTGTTAGCTTCATAGAATGACTGAACAAGCTCAACTTCACAGCCCCAAATCCAGGAGGTCTAAATTCAGAGAATTTACGGTTATTATGAAAATGATGACATGATGTGTTTAAAACTCTAACTGGGAACTCGGTTGTCGAGGGTGAATGACAGAGAGCTAATAGACAGCCATAGCTACTGCTACTGCTTGTCTAAAATTGATGTGAGATTAACACCTAGACTGTTTCAATACTAAAAGATTCACCGGTCCCCAAAAAGACACATTTTTAAAACATCAAAACTATACACAAAACCATCTTTGGTCAAGAGTAAATGGTACAGATACTGGTTCAATGACAGCAAATTTCTTTTTTGTTGTTGCCAACTCACAAAATGAACGTTAATTAGCTCCAGCTGAGTAAATCTGTCAACTAAAGTTGTCATTATAGCCGGTGAAATCAACAGTTACCAGCTTAAACATTACATGATATAGCTCATTAAGACACTTTTATTATTTGATTTATTTTTTTAAAAAAGGGTCTTTTGTGATTTGAAAATTGCACATTTTTAGAGAAACGATCTCAAGTCTTTCTGCCCTAATGCAGCACATACATTTCAACAATTCACATAATCTAATAATCAGTTTACAGCAAATTCATTCAAGCTGATGTAAAACCTAAAAGAATAGTCCATCTTGCCTTTTTTCCCCCAGCTTTTGAGTCAGTTAGGAAGTCCTTAAAATTCAGTTTTGTACATCTGAGCATTTCCAGCAAGAAATAAAATATAGTATTCCAACAGAAGGAGTAACAGAAGAATATGTCTAAGCAAATGAGCATGTAAAATGGGCCAGGAGATACACAAGGGAAGGATGCAGGAGAAATAAAAAGAAATGAGGAGTTTGGTAATGAGGCAGCCAAGCTGCCATAAACATAAGTCCCACACATACCCAGTATGTCCTCAGTGACAGCAGTTGTCATCTGGAACAGCACATATACTAACAAAAACAAATACCGTCATTTAGGACCTATCACACTACAGAGCATCAATACTTGATGAGAGTGTCTGGGAAGGATGTGTTCAACAAGGCTTATGTTCCAAGCACTCCACATCAGAGAATCATCAGAGGCAAAGGGAAATGACAGAATGATAAAAAGGTCACCAAAGTTTTTCAAAACTAGGAACATGGTGGTATTGATCGTCTTACCACACTTTAAAAATGAACCAAAATCAACCAGAAATAGCTTGAACCTAATATATTTTGATTCAAGAAATCACACAACAGTTGCACTTTCACTCATGGGCTGACATCACACATGTAATGTAACTAATGTAAACAAAATGTAACTAAGTACATTTACCTAAGTACTATAATTAAGTACAATTTTGAGTTACTTGTACTTTACTTGAGTATTTCCATTTTACTTTACTTTATACTTCTACTTCACTACATTTCAGAAGGAAAGGCTGTACTGTTGACTTGACTACATTTATTTGACAGCTACTTCATAGATTACGTTTTAACGTACAAACAGCTTCATTATCTCTTAAAATGTGATATTTCATTAAACTAGTCTGCCCATAAACTGCCAGGGTAATTCTGCATAATGAGCACTTACTGACTTTTGATCACTTGAGTACATTTTACTAATAATACTTTTGTATTTTTACTTAATTAAGATTTTGATTGCAGGACCCTACATGTAATAGAGTATTTTCATACCTTGGTATTGCTACTTTTACCCAAGTAAAGGATCTGAATACTTCTCCCAGCACTGGACATCACATGATAATCACGTGTCAGCTGTAAATGATCTAACTCAGCCAAATGGTGTGCATGGACATCCTGCTTTAAGTGTGTGTTGGGTTTCCTAGAAAGTGCAAAAGTATCCTTTATTGTCATGCTCATAGGTAAACTGCTATACTACACCTGCCTAACTTGCCGTCTGGATAGCGATACAGAAGTATCTACTGCCGTAGTACCAGACTTCAGAGGAGCTTCGTTCCTCAGGCTGTGAGACTGCTAGATTCATCCTCCACACTCCACCATAACTAATAGTTCTTTGTTCCATTTTGTTTGTGTGTTTTTTTTTGTGTGTGTGTAGCATAAAGGGACTGCAACGTTAATTTCATTATACAACCTTGTTTTGTAAAATGATAAATAAATTAACCCTTGAACTCAACCAGAAACACTCTTCCTGTTGCTTCTGGCATGAATGAAGATTTCTCATTGTGGTGCTTCTTTTGTGAATGACAGTAACAGCTTGTTTTGGTCTTGTGTTGTGAACTCCTTCTTCATTAACAGCCTCTATGCTGACTATTGTGCTTGGAGTACAATGCCCTACTAGCTTCGTACATTGTTGCTCTTCCCTAGCATTATAAAACACACCTGCGCTTGGTTACAGTTGCCACATTGCATGTTCACGAAGGGAAACATATTCACTGCATTAATGAAAACTTCTTTTTACATGCATCAGGATTGATCTTACATAACTGCATATCTCAACATCTACTACATGGATTGGCGCCACATTTTGCACAGACATTCATGGCTCCCAGAAGATGAATCCTAAGGGCATTGGTGATCCCTTGACTTTCCCTTTGTGGTTTTGAGTGAAATATCTAAAATGTGTCATTAGCATAACACCCAAATAATAACATAATCCTATGTAGAAGCAGCAACGCTTGGTGCTGTGTGAGTCATATGATAGCTGGCCAGGAAGCAGTTGGAGACACCCCCCAGGAGGAGCTGGAAGATCCCAGATGAGGAAAAGGATGTATTTGCTATAGGGATGGATTCCAGTAGCTGGTTCCATTTTGGATCCAATTCCAAGTTGGTAAAATACCCAGATTTGTTAAGCTCCGCAGCTCGCAAAGAATGAAAACGGAGACATATACAACATGTACTAACTCAGAGGCACAGCTGTTAAAAGAACTGACTGACTGAACATGGCGGGCCGTTCCAAAGTATGGATACACTTCACCAAAGTCAACGAAACAACTGCCAAATGCAATATTTTTGATAAGTTCCCTGCTAAAATATTTATCGATCATCCATCATGTTAAAGCATTACTATTAGTATTATTTCCACTGTGTTGTCTTTACTTCTGCAGCTGTAGCCCCCCAGTGGGGAGCAAACGCTGTTTTCCCTCACATCAAATGGAAAAATAAGTCAGGACAGAGTTAATGAATGTTACAGAGCAGTGACAAAATATGTGGTGGAAGTCCTTTCACCACATACACCCACCCTTTCAGCACAGTAGAAGCTCCATGTTTTAGGTACAATAATGAGTGAAACAAAAACAGTATACATTTTTTAACTAAGATGTCTTCATTCCCCACCAAACAAACTACTTAAAGAGATTCGACACGGGATTGAAAAGCATTCATATTCGATAAGCGCATTTGGAACTGGATTCAGGTATAGAATATAATGCTATCGGACCCCTTCTCAAATTGGCTGCTCTGTTGCTTTATTGCCACCATGACCCTGACCAGGACAAGCAACTTGAAATGGGTGGATGGATCGATGAAGAGATAGCTGATGGATAGATAGCTGAACGGAGGGCTGCATCACCTGCATGTTCAATACTGAATCCACACAAAATGTTACAAGTGGAAGTAAAAGTGGAACCATTGATTTAAAATTAGGAGCATAAAACATCTGTTGGATGTCAGTGGTTGCATAAGAGTCACAGGAGCAGGACGGGGACATATCACTTCCGAAACAACTGAGAACTGAAAATGAGCAGCGTGGATCCAAAACTCATGGAGACGTTACGCAATGCTGTGCTCTGCAGACACAAGCTAGCACTGAGAATCACACTGCAGGTATCAAGCACCAAGGTCAGATATTTAGCAATTCAGACATGTCAAAAATCCTGACTTATTTTATGCCTTGGGCCATCTAGTGTCAGGCTTTTTAGTATTAGCTGGAACAAACTATTTTGAAAAGGTAATGGAAAATCTAGAAAATAAAAAATGTTATTTGGTATTTTCAGTTCACTTTTATTTGCCACTTGATTGGCACCGAACAAAGTATGTGGGCAACCAAACACCTATGGGTGTAATGTCACTCCAAAACCATTGGCATTAATGTGCTGCTGTAACCACCACTCTTATGGTTTCAGGCTTTCCACCAAATTTTGGAACCTGGCTGCAAGAATTTGCTCCCATTCACCCACAAGAGCATTAGTGAGGTCCAGCACTGATGTTGGGCCAGGCTCGCAGTCGGCGTTCATCTAAAAAGGTCTTGGCTCTGTGTAGGCTCAGTCAAGTTCTTCCACACCAAATTGGGAAAGCCATTTCTTTACGGAGCTGGCATTGTCATGTTTATACAGGGATGGGCCAAACACAAACTGTTGCCACAAACGTGGAAGCACAATATGGTCTAAAATATTGTATGATGTAGTATTAAGATTTGCCCACAGCAACAAATCAATATGTCACTACTGGGGGGAACGCCTGGGGTGTCTTTGCGTCTTTTTGTTGCATTTCCTCAGTGGTGGACTGATAATATCTTACAGAAAGCTATAGATCCCAGTGTTCCATCCATCTAACTTTTGTTATTCTTCCTTACTTAATTTTTCAGTAGGTCAAGTGAAGAAGTATGGTGCATGGATATACTACATTTAAACCTCTGTTTCCATATACAGTCTAAGCAATGTAATGTAAGCATATGTCCTAACAGTAGCCAGTTATGTGGGCAATTCTGGTGCAAATGTTCTTAAAGCTGCGCTAATCAACATTTTTATATAAACAGCGAGTAAAATAACTACTTGTATGTAAAAGGTGTCGCTTGTAGTGACAAACCCACAGGAAAATGTCACTTGACTGAACTTCCCCGCAGCTCTACGGAATGTTTTAGCACCCGTCAGCCCTTTGTTTTGGTTTTACATCCTTCAACTTTGCAATTTTAGATCACTCTCACCACTCTTATCAATTGTTTCCAATATAAAAAAAAAGAGAGAAAAACCTGCAGCCTTAAGTGAACAAGATTATGCACAGGATTGCACTTAAAGTGAAGTGCAATCCTGTGAACAGTTGACGGAAGAAGGGTTTGCTCATTGGTTTATGGCAGTGTGTGGATTCCCTGCTACATCTGGCTTGCCACTGTTGCCAGGATGGGAACGCCCGCCAAGACAGGAAAACCCCGCCACGGATGCAATTACACCATATCGATTCTGGTTGAAGGACAGCCTCTTTAATCACTACTAACCCCCACCACCACCAGCGCCACTCTGATACGCCAACACACACATAAACAAACGGTGATAAACTGTGTTGTTTTCCTATCTATAATTTATTCTGTACTGCTGCAGTGACCCCATTGCCCCAAAGGGATAATTTAAGATTAATCTTATCTTAGAGTTGTCATACAGTAATGGAAAAGGTAGGCAGTAACACAGTGGGCAGGCCCAAGCTAATGCAACTATCTCCAGAGGAGTAGTTACTGATGACATTAGCTTGAAGGATGACAAGAAACACAGAGGCCATAAAAGACCAATCAGCCATAAAGCCTACTTATGTGCTCCGCTAACTCACGGCTATCAGCCATGTTAACTTGGCCACATTCAGGGCTAACCCACTGTGTCAACGCATTTCCGGTTCATTGAGACAAAGCAGGACTATCAGCTTGCCTGGGCTCATCGTTCTGGGCTCAAGACGATGGTGAGACGATACACCAGAGGAGAGACTGGAAAAAACACCTCATCCTCCCCCCATCCACACTGTCTGGAGCGCCTTTGTTTCAGTGTTCTTGAATGGCAGATAGAGCTCTGTGTGTGTATGTGTGCTAAATATAGCTGGTGCCTCCTCAAACACAGCAGCTTTTTGTGTGATGCCTTGGTCACTGCCTGCTGACAGAGATTTGAAGTACAGATGGGTGAATGGAAAGGAATGATGGACTGATACAATAATGACTCACAGTTTCGCAGAAGATCATCTGATTGAGGGGTAAACTGACATGACAGTGTGGTGACATTTCAGTAAGAGACATATCTGGTCCATCTCTGACCACTTGACAGACACATGCAGCCACTAACTCCATGTCACCTCAAGTTATATGAGGGTGAAGTTTGTTAAGTAGTGCTAAAACATTTTTTTTTACCTCATACAGTTGAAATTGCGCATGTATTGGCAAACAGTATTTACACATGCAGCAGACATAGAGCAACATTAGCATTCATTTGAAGTCGTGTTTCTGGATATCCGACAAATATAAGTCCAATATTCACTCCCCTTTTACTTCTGTTTTGGTCTCCACAGTCAGTTTATCAGAGCTGCCTGCTGCTGCTGGACAGTCAGTGGTGATGAGAGCAGTGACAGTGGTGGTAAAACCAAAAGAATTGGTAAGACAATAAAACGCTAAAACATAGAGTTGAGGGGAAGTACAGAGTCAGGTGATAACTCCTCGTGGATTCATCACTATGAGCCACCCATTTCACATGTTGTCATTTGATCAATTGTTAATATAAAAATATTGATTAGTGCAGCTTTAAAAAACCTACCACTTTTCTCTGTTCTTTTAACTTTATTTAGGTTTACAACACATACTGTAACGATAATAATACCTTAAGAAATAATACCTTATTTCTGTGAATCAAATGCAGTCTTCAATGCCAAAATTCTTAAATGTAAAAAACGATGATCATGAGAGAAATGAATTTCTACTAAATAAAGTCTGGACTGGACAATATGGATATTCATGCAAATAATAACCACACTTCCGCAATTTTTTTTCATTTCTATATTGCGGTTCCATTATCACAGAACTTTGCCAAAGAATCTGATAATGAATGAAAGTGCGAGTCAAAGTGACAGCCAATGATGGTCTTTAAGTGAAGCACTAGCTCACGCCTCCAACTGTGTTCTAAGCACAGTAAACACTGTGTAGCCGAGCTAGCTACAGTCACACTAGTGCTAGCTCAGCCTTCGCCTTGCACAGCGGTCCCTCGATCCTTAAGGAGCAAGTTTGCTTCAAATTAAATTCTTGTTGGATCATTGAACAGCGTCTTAAACCCACTCCTCTCACACCTTTACTACATCCAAAACTGGGTGGCCTCGTCAAACTGCCAGTTGCGGCCATTTGAACGATGATGGCAGGCTTTTCACCCCACCTTCGGCTATGGCCATTCCAAACAGCTAAAAACACTTTTTCCTTTAGACCCGGTCCGACAACACTTCGTATGTGCTCATTCCCACACCTTTGTAAGCCACTAACCATGATTGACTGTGATAAGAAATGTTGTCTCCACACAGATACGCATGATTTATTAATCTGAGGGTTTTAATATATTTTAGGAGTTATTTTGTGATGAAATATTGTAATTTCCTTTTTGGCACAGACCAACCTAGTTTTCCATATCCTTGAGTTCTGTTGGCTTCCTGTCAAAGCCAATGTGACTTCTCACTGCAAGTCACTCTCATTAAGTGCACCAGCAAAATAAAATATGTAAATGCATTTTTGTTACTTTGCTGCTGCGGCTCTTCATCATTTTGAACACTAGCCTTAAGATATTGTGGATGAGAGTCTTAATTAACATATGTGGTTGAATAAAATATCAAAACAGCCAACAGATGCCCCAGATAGTGGTTCTTCGTTACAGCATTGAGTACCTGCATCGCCACTGCAGAAAAGAGAACACATCCCTGAAATGATACGTCTATATGATACTTTTGACTCAACATCGCTGAAAGCGCATAGAACGTGATGTATATTGACCAACTCTCTCAGCCCTCCTGTCCTGGTTGTCATCCAGGGAGAGGAAGTGGAGAGAGCGGACTCATACAAGTATGTATAAAAAACTGTCATAACCAAAAACGTGTTTTGTGAGGTCACAGTGACCCTTTGACCTCCAAAATCTAATCAGTTCATCGTTGAGTCCAAGTGCAAGTCCAAAGACAATGATGGTGCACTTCTACACCGCCATCGTTGAGTCCATCCTCACCTCCTCCATCACCATCTGGTACGCTGCTGGCACTGCCAAAGACAGGAGCAGACGTATCATTCGCTCTGCAGAGAAGGTGATTGGCTACAATCTTCCATCTCTCCAGGACCTGTACGCCTCCAGAACCCTGAAGCGTGCAGGTAAGATTGTGGCCGACCCCTCCCACCCCGGACACAAACTGTTTGTGACACTCCCCTCTGGCAGGAGGCCGCGGTCCATCAGGACCAAAACCTCACGCCATAAGAACAGTTTCTTCCCATCTGCAGCTGGCCTCATCAACAAGGCCCGGGACCCCCACTGACACTAACTCTATACCCACCTCCCCCACTACAGATTACATTAACGTACACACCTGACCCAATGCGTTACATTAA
>NTHP01000127.1:1154341-1178207 GCA_003416845.1 Oplegnathus fasciatus
TTTATAATATCTTGTCATATTTTTATTGTCTATTTTATATATTTAAGCTATGCTTCTGACTCGTAGTACTTGCTGTCACCTTTTCCCTTTTATTTTTTCTACTTACTATGTTTATATGTCATGCACCAATATATCAAGTCAAATTCCTTGTATGTGCAAACCTACTTGGCAATAAATTTGATTCTGATTCTGAAGTGAACATTTGTGCCACATGTAATGAAATTTCCTCTAGGTGTTCACGAGATATCGCGTTCACGAGAATGGGACGGACTTGAGGTCACAGTGACCTTGAGCTTTGACCACCAAAATCTAATCAGTTCATCCTTGAGTCCAAGTGGACGTTTGTGCCAAATGTGAAGAAATTCCCTCAAGGCGTTCCTGAGATATCAAGTTCATGACAATGGGACGGATGGACGGACAACCTGAAAACATGCCATGGCTATCGCCAGCGAGGAGGCATAAAAAGTATAATGTGTAACCACTATCCTTACAATTTAATCATCGAACATCAGACAACTACTACATCATGTCATTAGTTGTACAGATGCCCAATAAGCATTAGAGTAGCTGAAGGTTTAGCTTAAGATTGCCTCTCTGCCTTGTACAGCAGAGAGAGCTCTATGGTCTAAAAAAGCAAGAGGATTCAAACTGACAAGTTATATGAGTTATATGAGATACTCGGTAGGCTCTTTTAGAAAAATATATTTAAGAATGTTTCAGGACTCTAGTTTATGGTGGTTAACTGGCAGAAATAATATCCTGATAATCCCAAAACATATTTGCGCTTGTCCACACCACCATGCTGGGAGTGGCAATCCTGATCAGTCGGTGCATTATGACTATTACGGTAACTATCCCTGTAATAAAGAGAGGCTCTGGCTTGGACTGACACGTACTATAATATCATACTGATTTTATATGAGAACATTTTAATTAACTCTTTGAATGTATTTTACTACCACATATTCTGATAAATATGAAACTAAGATAAAATTATAAATACTGATCACTGTTGATAGTGTTTCCCACCTGCACACTGCTTACATTTTCCATACAGTCCTAATGAATTTGCATCTATAGACAGTTTCTTGACAGAGAAATATAATAGGCATAATCAATAACACATTTCCTTATTAGGCCAGTTCTTATTTTGCAATGTCTTTAAGCTGATGAAGAAAGTTTTTCCCCTCAGATTACTGTCCAGAAAGTGCAGGTAAATGTGTTGGTCTAGAGACTGATTCCAGGGGTAAACTGTACATTTTATCCATCATTTTTACGCATTATCACTGTGTCACTGCTTATAATGTTTTACAAATTGTTCCCATGTGTATCTGTATCTTCAAAGAAGCTTCACAGTTCAAACTCAGTGACCAATGTCAGCCAGCCAGCCTCTTCTCCAAGAGGGAAGGAGGTTTCTGAGGCTCAGCAGACTTCTTGGAGGAGGAAATGTTCTGGCCAGTTAGTGACTCAGCCAGGCCTTCTACCTCCTGATTAGTACAGCCGGCCATTGCTTTTGATTGGGATTCTGGAGAATAGAAAGCGCCAACATATAAATGACTAAATTGGCTGGCTTCCCAGCAGTTATGGCTTGAGGAGAGTGCACAGTCACTGAGGCGAATGGCTGTGACGTGACCAGCTCCTTAACTCAGCCTCCAACCTTACGACTTACCAGCCCCGGCAGCCTCTACTCTTGCTCATCTCCAAAAACACAAGTAAGGCTGTGAAACCTGAGCCAGGAGTGCAGCATTATAATGAAAATACTTCACTAAACAGAATAACTTTGTTACAATACAAAAGTGCTGGTGGCAATTTTCTCATTCTGTCTCCCTAAAGACAAGTGCTGCTCTGAGGAGTCATTACAGCTTCTGGATACACCATTAAGCTGGGTTCTCATCACTAAAGTCTGATTTGAAGCTGTCTTTCTTTCAAAGTTGGAATTTAAAACCTCTCTACTGGTCGGACACAATTCCAGCATCATGGCTTTTCTTTTACAGTGCAGTCAATTTGCTGTCCTGGTGTTCCAGATAGGATCACCAGGACAGCAACATAGAAGAAACATAGAAACAAATAGGATTTAATTTGCCATTTGCCATACCATTCATCATTCACCAATTCATTCATCATTGATAGACTGCAATTGTTGATGTTACTTAGCTAATTAACAGATTGTTAACAACACATGCAACAGTACTATGCATTTCATATCTATACACATTTATACACATATATGATTAAAGGTGCAGTCTAGAAATTTAGTATTGCAATTCCATAAGGTTGGGGGACTCGCAGGAGACAGATTACAAAAATAATGGTCAAAATCAAAGCAGCAGAGGCCGAGATCCAGATTTTTAGTCCCTAATATGGGTAAAGCTTAAAAAACACATACTTTGCCAATAATGCAAATTGATAGTGTCATTTTGTTATACTCTCCCTGCTTGGACAGTGTGCACGTCTTTCAGACTCCACACCGCCAGTTTGTGACACAAGTTTCTTGTTGTAAATTTGTATTCTCAAGCCCAAGTTGAGATAACCCCGATGACATCATCAGCCAAAGATCAAAACACATAAACAAAACAGAGTCTAGACATGCTAGCAACTCTGTGAGGTGCACAAATGAGCCAAATGCTAACCTCAATATGCTAACATGCACACAATCACAATGCTAACATGCTGATGTTAAGAGAATGTAATGTTTACCGTGTTCGCTGTGTAGTTTAGGGTATTAGCATGTTAACATTAGCATGTTAACATTAGCACTTAGTGCAGCATTTAGTTATAAACCAAAGAATTAGACAAATATTAGGATGTAGTGCTTACAGTGAAAAAATATGTGTCTCATGTCTCATGTGGGGATTTTACATGACAGTGTCCACATGAAATCAGCATAACAATATGGCATTAACTGGATGTGGATTTCAGGTCTAATTGGGCATTCACTGCTGACTCATTAGCACGAGTGCCACTTACGCAAACACCTTCATTTTGTAGGCACTTGATATGAATCATACTGTGTACCATTGACTTAATCTCTGGGGAAATGCATCTGAATAAAAGCATTGTGTCTGCTGTCAGAGGCCCTTATGTAGGTCTTACACTGGAGTGGCATTCTCTGTCCTGACCTTCCTTCCGGGAGCCCGCACAGCCAGTACTGAAGCTTTGGATTTATTTGATGCTCAAGTATTCCAATTGGTACTAACCTCTACACGAGACAAGCAAAACATGCCTTGGAGGGTACACTACATTGAGGACAAGATAAAAACAAAGAGGCGGTATGAATACAGAGGAAGATAACCTTTGCTTTCAACTATTTACTGCTTGTATACAACCTCACAAATCCAGCCTACTGTATATCCCAGAGCTCAGTTTTCACAATGTGATTTTAGTCTGGAAAATGTCTACTGGAATTGACTGAGCTTGATAGTTTGAAACTGGACCAATCAGTTGACTATGAGTAGTGTCTAGATCAGTGGCTCCCAACCTCCTTGGATAAACTGCTCACAGTTTGTAGTCATATGTTACCTGTGACAAGAGGTCATAAGTAGACAAAAGGTTCTTTTCGACTGAGCCATAAACTTTTTTAACATCAATAAGCAGTACAAGAAATGTATGTTCCACGTCCTAACGGTGTTACTAGTGGCAATAATGAGAAATGTTCAGCACTGCAAAGTCCTCCCAATAGTTTCCAGATGATCAGAAAGTACTACCTCCAGAGCAGGGACTTTTTAGACACTATTACAGACCATCTAAATTTAGTCCCTGGTTCTTCCAGTCTGAATGCAGGTAATGGTCCAGAGTTGTCCTGAAATGGTTCCTGGGCTCCTGAAATACTTCCTGCAGTGCAAGCAGACTCATCATCATTTTAAAAAAGGTCACAAGTCAAAAGGTCGGAAATCATTGGTTTAAATAAAGATATGGTTTGATCCTTTTCAAAACTCGTCCTGAACTCTGTGAGCAACTATTAAAATGAGGTGTTCCGGATATGAAATGAAACACGATTCTTCAACTGAATGACCCTTTTTTTTTTTGTTCTTACAAGAATCATTTCCAGAAAACCACAGTGCTTTCCTGGTTGATGATGAGGTATTGTGTTCAGCAATACACGTTGCTTAACGTTGAGTGAACTCTTCATACACCTGAGTGAAGGCCTTGGTATGCTGCAAAGAAAGTGCTTATCAGATTGTCAAGCAGCATTTCAAATCCCCTTTCCAATGGTGGAATGTAACTTTCCAAAACAGACAATCCAACAATCACGCCCACTTTAAATAGCAATTGGCCAGGTGTATGGAGCTGTGAAAGTAGGCAGGGTTTGATCTTCTCTTTCAAGCAACTACCCTTTCAACACTGCAACACCATGAATGCTTTCCAGGAGAGACTGTCCGAAAGTATGCACACCCTTATCGCCACTGGTGTGATTCATCCGGTCAAGCCTACAAAGAAAGGCAAAAGAGACAGAGCTCTTGGAGAGAGATCAGGGAGACAGTGGGAAGCAGCCAGGAGGAGGCTGTGACGGCAGAGTTTTTAGGCCCGCCTTCCAGCGTTGCCGGAGCAGGTATAAATGCTTTTTCCTTTAGACGTAGTCGGGCGACACTTTGTACGGCCTAGTTTGTTCGAAGCACACTGAACCCTTGAGGCTAAGAACTGTCACTTATTTATTGTAAAGCCCACTTGAAATGACATCTGTCCGACACAAATGCTTACTGAGCCTTGCCAGGCCACTATGAAAGAAGCTAAAATTCTGGGCAGGCGTTGCAAGGTTTCAGATTTGATAGCAACCTCAAGACAAGATAATATACCTGTAAGACCAAATAAAAGAAAATAAGTGGTCTAAACGCAGAAGTAGATCAGCTTTGCTTACACCTATTTCTTGCATATACTGAAGCGAGCTTTGGATTTGAAGGTCTGCCAAAAAGAGCCTTTGTTGCTTCTCAGTTAAGAGGACACTACTCTAGACTTGGCCCTGTATCCTGACAACACTTATCCTCTCTCAAACACATGACACCCTGTTACTCCACTCGTCCTGTTTCAGCCCTCCTTCCTTATTCTCTCTCTCTCTTTCTTTCCTAACAGCCTGGCCTGCTGTCTTCCCAAGGAGCTGCATATGGCCCTGCAGAAAGCCTCGCTACGCGTCCACGAGACGCTGCCACAGATGGTAAATGGCCTGTCCCTGTCTTTCTTTCTCGTCCTCCCCACAGTGCCCACATTCCATCCCTCTGGGCTTGGAAAAGACGGGTGTGTTGCAAATTTGCCTGAAGTGGGACGACATATTGTAGTGTGAGCAGAAAAATGCTGCAGCAGAGCATCCCGTCCATTAGACCAGTAAACATCAGCACCCATTTCACCACCACAACAGAAATGCCACCTATTAGCACGGAGGGGATTGGTGCTAGTGGTGGTAGTGGACGAGGAAGGGGGGCTCTGACAGTGCTGACGTTTCAGGCAGAAGAGACTTTGTTGCAAAAACTGCAGATAATGCTAAACAGACACACACACACACACACACGCTGCCTTCTCCCTTTTCCCGCTACTTCCTTCCTATCCCCAGAGTCTCTCATCACATCGTTACCATTGAGACGCACAGAGACTCAGGTGGGCCAGCCACTTTCAAGCTGTCATGCTAGCATGAGAGCTCATCATCAACCCCGAGCCCCCCCCCAAACAAAAACTACAACACACACACTCATAGACACACCATGCATGCACGTATCTACAATCCATATCTGCCCTATAAATACACATATGCCGACATGCCTGCACATCTGCACATCGCCTTGTACAGTATTACGTGTGTGTGTGTGGTATGTCTGGGGAATACTATTCACGCTCAACCACACACACACACGCTAACAGAGGCGATGTATCCGAAGCAAGGGAAGAAGGGGGTGGTGGGGAAATGAAGGGATGCAGGACAAAATAAGCTCCAATCTCAGTCTTCCTCTTACCTTCCAGGAGGAAACAGCTCACCTGGATGCCTCTGAAGAGCAGACAGAACGCATTCAGGCCAACCTCTCTCCCTGCAAACCAGCTCAAAACATCTCCCTCCCTCCCTCCTCTCTCTCTCTCTCTCTCTCTCTTCCCTCTCTTCCGCTCCCTTCACAAGCTGGAAATGATGAGATTGTACTATAAGCAGAGGGGGGAGTGAAATCTGAGGCGGTGGAGGGTATTGGGAGGCTGCGTTGTTTCTGGCCGACAGCCCTGAGAGACTGTGAGCTCGTGGCTCATGAGGGACAAGGGAGGGGTGGGGGGTGGAAGGGTGGTGGAGGGTTGGGTGCGATGCAGCAGATGGGAGAAAAAAAGTCTGCCAGCGATGACATCCTGAAACCCTAGAGGACCCCCGCTCGGCTGAGATGGTACAGCCCAGAGGAGTTTAAGGAAGCAAACAGTGTCTGCAGCAGCAGCAGCTAGCAGCTGAGGCTACAATGATGCAGCCACGGCATGAACGTGTGTGAATCTGAGCTGAGCTGAGCTAAGCTAAGTGAAGATGAGCTGCGTTGGACTGGGCTCGTTTTTTGTCTGCCTCACTGGGCTGTAGCACCACAGATGAAATGTGAAACCTGGGTGTCTGGCCAGCTGAAAGCATTGATGCTAAGATTAGATGTCATCAACAAAAATATCTTCATTAAACCCTCCTCATCATCCATAACCTCACTTAGGGGAAAAAACATTTTTTACTGTTAAAGAACATGCCATTATTCCATATATGGCAGGAGGGAGGAATAACTACCTTGCATCAACGCTTTAGCAGGTTGATCATGAACTTCGAGCAACTCCAAGAGAAGTTCATTACACCTGCACACTCTGGTTTACACTGTAGGCTATAAAATACATAATTAATACCACATAATACGTTACACTGCCTCCTCCATCCAAAGAGTAGAATCATACAACATATAAAATCTTCTGTAACAAGAAAACAAATTTATATATAAATCTAGATCAAACGACTGCCAGAAACTACAGTATGTCCTACAACTTTACAATAACAATGTATTGGCTTAAACAATAGTACGAAGTGCTTTACAGGGCACACAACCACTGATAAACTCCACCACAGGTTCTACTGACATGTGCACGTTGACACACTGTGTTGATGCTGTTTTTCTCTGTGTTGTCTTAATAACTAATACATTTGACGTTACACTTTTGTTTAAAACTTAAATAACAAATGAAATAATATAGATATTGTATCACCTCTTAAAGAGTAATTAAACACTGTCCGCCCCTCATGCATATATTTTGAAAATCAAACAGGAAATCGGGATAAGAAGGGGTAAAGGAAGGAATGTCAGGGTCATGGTTGTGCTTGCTAATACTGTGGGGAGAAACAGCTTTTCTAGGCTCTGGGAAAGTTTTACAAATATTAAATCCTCATGGTTGGTCTGTGGAGAAAACGCTTTTTGGGCTATGGGGGATTTTAGGATTTTTAGAAACGCTATTTTCCTTCACAGTTTTTTTTCCAGTCGCTTAGAATTGGTTGGAAATAATTGGTGAGTGAAAACTCACTACTCTGAATTTCTGTTCAAAAGAGAAATTCAGAGCAGCAGAGTGGTGAGGATGACACGACTCAGTTGTTGTGCTAATGGAATTAGTGCTGTGGAAACAGGTAATTCCACTCAGTCTCATTGTTTTTTACCTGCTCTTTATTAGCAATTGGACTTGGTTTGAATACTGGCTTTTATTTTAGAATTTAGTGTATGCACTGTTTATCAGGGTTAAAAAGGTAAAAGTAATAATCTGTGATACTTTAAACAAATATCTGTTGTTCCTCTCTCCATCTGGCTGCTATACAGTGATCCCACCTGTGGCCCGTTCATTGCCTCTCCTCATTCACTACCACTTGTCTCCCATCAGAAAGTAACTTGGAGAAAGTGGGGACAGGAAGGGAGAGAAAAATACAGGAGGTGAACAAAACTATAGACCTGTTATTTGCTTGTATCATCATGAAAGTCTGGACCCATTACAAATGAACTGAAATATCTGGGAGGTGTAGCCGCCACCACAACACAACCATATAATTTGTTTAACAGGGACGTTTGCAGTCCAGCAGCATTGCAGAGAAAAGACAAGTGGTTTATCTTGCTTCAGTTTTTTCTGACAATGTCATTTCTCCTGACAACCACTAGGTGAAGATAGATGAATGTATGAATAAATATGTGGAAGTAATAGAGTGCTTAAACCAATGATAGAGACAGAAAAAAAGGAACTAAGTGATGATAATTTGAAATATAACTGTTTATAGGAGTAGTGTGGGTGCAGTGTGTGTGTGTGTGTGTGTGTGTGTGTGTGTGTGTGTGTGTATCACATTGTGTCTTTTGAGTACACCTCCACAACCTGTTTCCTCAATTCATCAGTATCGTCAATCCACACAGCGGAGAGGCTGCCTCCCAAATCATGTCACGCTCCGCCACGCTACAAAATACAAATCATTAGATAGAGGAGACTTTTTCTTTGTTCACATTCTCACTCAGTCTCACTCTCCCCCTTTTTTTCCTCGCTCCCTCTTTCTCTCTGTCATGGATGACCTTGACTGACAGGCTTGTTGCTACAGGAACCACACCATGTCTATTGTGTTGTAGTGAGGCAGGAAGGTGTGAAATTCACAATAAGATGGCTCGGAATGGATCTCAACCGGAGTCCATTTCCAAGCCACAGCAGACAGCAATCAGTTCAAACCATAAAAACTGCAGAGGAGATTATTTGCATTTTAACAGGATTTAACCCAGTAAATATATACACACTCACATACACACATATACATACATACACACACACACACAGGGTTTAAATGTGTGCGAGCGAGTTGCAGAATAGTGAGGAGGAAAAAAGCCTGTAGGTCATTCATTATTCAGTGTTGCACACAAAACACCCTCCCAACTCTGGTCCGGAAGCAGATAAAACACACACACACACACACACACACATTCATATATACACATACTGTATACAGGCCACTGGGGTGACTGGGGGGGTCCACCAGGGGGTAAGAGATGAGACAGGGAGAGAGACAATGAGCCAGTGAGCAGAGAATGAGAATGGGAGTCAGAGAGAGACGTTACAGTACATATGGAGACAAACCAGGGTCTAAAATGACATTTTTAGCTCACTTGCAGAGGAATGAAACTGAATTAAAAATCTGCGCCTGTCAAGAACACATTCTCCTGCAAAAATTATTATATTTGTTTCACATACCGTATATATACTGCTCAACCCACTGTAGTTTTTGTGTGAAGAGGACTACCAACTCCAAATGTGAAAAACATTATACGGAAGCAGTAAATGTTTGTCCCTTCCCTGTTTCAGCATTGCACAATGCCCCCATGCACAAAGCCAGGCCTAGAAATGCTTTTCTGAACTTGACTGGCCTGCACAGTCCTGACCTTGACCCCATCCAACACCTTTGGGATGGGCTGGAACACAGACTGTGAGCCAAACCTTATCAATGCCAAAATCTGCTGTAAAGTCTGAAACCAGTATGGTGGTGAGTGGAGGCTACTAGCAGCACATTAATGCCCTCTGGTTTTGGAATGACAAACATGGCCATTCAAATGTTTGGGTGTCTGCATGCTTTTGGCCAAGAAATGCATGATATCAGTTACACATATAATATAATGTAATATATAATATTACAAATTTGTTCTTTGCTTAAAGGAATAGTTTGACATTCATTCCTGCTGTGAGTTAGATTGATCGAAGATAGAAGATTGATACCACTCTCATGTCTGTGTGGTAAATATGAAGCTGGAGCCAGCAGCCAGTTAGCTTAGCTTAGCATAGAGACTGGAGACAGGGGGAAACAGCTGGTCTGGTCCAGTCAAGAAAGAGTTCAAATACCCCCTGTACTGTTTGATTAAACAAACAAGATATTAATGTGTGTAATGTGTGTTGTGTAATGTATTATGTATTAATTAGTGCACTTTAGAGGTTCTGGTACTTACCAAAGGTTACCTTTGGTCAGAGCCAGGCTAGCTGTCCCCCACTGCTTCCAGTCTTCAAGCTAAGCTCTTAGTTCATTTTAAAAATCAACTTGCAGAGATTTGAAAGCTGCTTGAGTTATGTCATCAATCACACTACGTATACTGTATATTGTTACAACTCCAACAACTCCAACTTGTTTGGTAATGAGGAAGACGTGACAAGCGACTGTATATTGTGAGAAACTCCCAAAAAGCAAACATGGAAGTGATGAAAAGGAGAGTGAATTTGACAGCTGCCTGCTGGTGTTTTATTCTTGCTATACTTCATTATTATAATAAATGGTTTTCTTGACTTTCTGACTGCAAATACCAACAGTGACATAAGTGAGCATCATTTAATATGTGTATGGAATCAGGTACTATATCTATGTAATCAAAGCATATTCTTCCACACAACATACACTTCTGACTGGCATAGTTCATTAGCATTTTTAGCAATGTTGGTGGGCGCTTAACACCAAAAAGTCTGATTCAACTGACTCAAAGTCAGAGAGAGTGTGATGGCTATTGAAAAGAAAGTGTGCAAACATTCAAAGGCCACGGACCGCACACATTTCAACCACTGAGATGTTGTCTCATTAAACAGCGGCCAGCGTGGCAGGACACTCATATTGATTCATCCATCAAAGGCTAATTTCAGTGGACTATGGTCCTTGATGGCTGGTAACTCAGAGCTCAGATGCAGAGCAGACAAAGGTCTGATTGTGCAGACCATGCAGAGATGCAAATGGGAGAGGAAAGACACAAACATGCAAGCAGAGACATGTCAGCAACTCGCACCATCCATCTGCACCACTCTCACGTTTTGAAAAATACTGAAAAACCTACAAAATTGGAGAAGTGTGTGGACCTAGTCATGGCCAGGGAACAGAGGCCAACATGGACAGCCAACTTTGCAAAGTGAATTTGAGGTTAATTAGTTTTTTTTTTTTCAAAAACATGTTAGCTCGCCAGTGAATTCTGCGTCATATTCTGATTGGGTGGTGTAGTGATGGGTTGTAGCAGCAGTCACATTGTGAGAACTAGAGAGTAACTGGATGTCTGACTGTCAGAATTTTGACGGAGGCTGTCTTTCTTCACCAAAGCTCTAAATCAGCCATGCAGGAGTCTCACAGCTGATCTAGGACCACTGTTTTGGACTAATTTCTTTCTCCATCTCACCAGTGTTAATGTTCGCCTGGGATCGGACAAAATCACACTGTGTAAAGGAGTACTTTTCATTCCTGCTCTCTCAAATCTGATTTTTGGCATGAGGGAAAAGGTTCTGTAGAATATGTGGGGAAGAGGTGGATAACTGTAACTATATGCACTTTTAATAGTGACAAAAAGAAGAAAATTCTCCCTTGAATTTCCTTGCAGTTATTTTTCTCCCAAACCTACAATCACACCATAAGAATCCCAAACATTTGCAGCTCTATTCCTGCAACAACTTGTCTAAAAATATCATGCTGCCAGCCTCCTGCAGACAACAGCACCAACAACTCTTCTGGCTGCGACGTCCCTCCCGACTCTCATTAAGGCTGCTGGTGTGAATGAGGAGCACCAGATGTAACTTTACATCATTCAACAGTAAAATGCTCTTCGGTCATCACGGGGCTTCTGTGCAGTGGATTCTTCCTTTCTTTCAGCTGTACAACAGACCTACATCCGCTGAGTCACATGATCATAGAAGCTAACTCCTGATCCACATCCGTGACCTCAAATAACAGATGAATTTCTCTGACCTTGATATTCTAATAATATTCTCCTGTCAAATCCACCTGTGGGTCCTAACACGTGCTACACAGCCAGAGCTTTAAACAACCCACCCTCTGTTTTTTCTAGTTGAGATTCACAAAGACACCAAACACATAATGCTTAATTACAGGCCAAATTGTATACACTTACCCATTTAACATAAATGTGAAAATGTACATGGGGTTGGACATTTTCACTCAGAGTAGCCCCATTCAGACGGAATTTTCTTCTCTTGGGAGGGTAATTTTAATATTACATGTCCTGGTCAGTGACTTTAATCTTGTTCACAGCACATATCCATGGGATTTTTCTCCATTTACCCTACATTACAGCCCAAATTACCTAGAGAGAATTTCCTATCTGTGCGTTCAATTCTGTTATTTATGAAATGTATCATCATCATCATGTAACTAGCCCCATTTTTGATAGCATTTAGACTCCGTACTCCAATATTACTGATTGTAATTTTATCTCACAGATATGCTCACAGTTGCTCACAGCATGATGGAAATCATTGACTTTCTTCTTTATTAAAACAAAGTGACTCTAAGCCCACAGTTAGATAATTCTTATTAAAAAATACTTGCTGTTACCAATAACCACAGGTGACACCAAATCACCAGGAATAAATTCTTTAACAATTATAAATTTACACTCTTAGGGTTTATCCACTCCAATACTTTTCTTTATTGTGTGAAGTAAGACTCAGAAGAGACACCTTAGCTGTATCCAAAATCATGCCCTTGCTCAGTTTACTCAGATTTTGGTGACTTATGAATCATCATCATTTTGCGTCGTTACTGACAGGTTTAGTGTTGTACAACTTTAATTTTTGTAGATAAATGCGACACTTTGCATTGTGGGATCATCAGCAAAAGGTAATGCATGTGCCAGTTACACTTTTTTTGGCTTCCATTGTGTAAATCAAAATTTTGCTATGCATTTCGTAAAACAGCCTTTTTTCAATTCAAAACTGTATCTTTGTGTTTTCGCAAATGAGGAGCAGTTTTCCTTCAAAGCTGAGCGTGCAGTTTGAGTTGTGTGAGATGATCAAACAAGTGAGAGAGGTTTTTGATAACCTGATAGATGCCAACATACAGCCCTACTTTGAGAGCAAGACGACAACAAAAAAAGTATTTGAGAAAAAAATGGAATATTATCCACCAATATTGTGGTGTAAAAGTAGATATAGAATATACAGTATGTGACAATGTGAAACAGAAAGTTATTTTACTACTTTGAAGCTACTTGAAGAGAAAATTTATGGAGAAAATCGTGCCACATGAACAGCAGCTGCATGTCCACACAGTAGGAAGCTCCACACTGAGTCAACCTTGTGTTTGGTCAACAAGGTCAGACCAGAGAGAAACTGCCAGAGAAGCTGGATATCATTACAGGAGTTAAACCTGAACTGGAAAAGTCCAGAGAGAGATCAGAGAGGCGGGGGTCTGCCTCAGATGGCTATTAAAATGAGCCCAGTGTGTTCAAACTCTGAGCTGAATCATACCTCACGCTGCCCGACACGCTAAGTTGTGTATCCCATTTTGTCAGATTCCTTAAAGAGTGTGTAACAGAAGCTACAGAGAATATGTAGGAGTGAGTTTCGGCCTGCTGCTGACCTTGACTCCTCCTTGNNAAAAAAAAAAAAAAAAAAAAGCCCAAACACAACAAACCGGCACCTACCTCTCGGAGAAAAGTGCCAATCGATTGACAAGGAGAAAAGCGAATAATGCCACAGAAGCACCATATCCACTTAACGCTGGCCATGACGGAGAACTGAATGACCTAGAGAGGATGAAGCACCCAGCTGCTGTTCTTAGCGCTCCAGCTGTTTATATAGGTTTCTGTGTCTGTGCGTGTTTATGTGCGCATGTGTGCTTGTGCATGCGGACAAATGTTCAGTGATATTCACACCCCTGCCTGGCCTAAATTCCCCTTCAACTCAGATAGCACATCTGTGTGCTGTCCTTCCCTCCCACTGTCTGTATTAGGATTTAGGATCCTACTGATGCCTCTGGCTTCTCTCCAGAAGAAAGAGAGCCTCCACGTTGCCCCTGCATCACTCTGTCATTGTTATTCTGCAGCGCTCTCCAAATTGCCCGCCACCTCTGGGCCCTGCAGATCAATAGAAGAGCAAACCAAATCACAAACACATACACACACACGGTGAATCAGAAATAAAACTGCTTATTGGAAAACATTTTCTCTCCTGAGCTCAGCGTTGCAATTAATTTAGGACTAATTCATAAAACAATAGGTCGGCCTGAGGGGATGAGCCTTCAGACAATTACTTCTTCATAGTGGCGGTCAAACAGCTCATCAGTCTGCTGTTTGCTCGCCGTGAGGGACAAACTGCAGCTTTGTGCTGCTGACGAGCATCGGAATGCAAATCAGCAGGATGATACAACACGCACATGAAACAGACAGAGCTAGTGCAGAATTTAAAGAAGCGCTATAATCCCTATTCATCACTAAGCACACTGCTCCGGGCCCTCAGATTAGTGCTTACATTTTACTGTAGCGAACCTGCACAAAGTGTCAAAGTCTCAAAAGCATATGCGGCTGTAAAAGTGTGACTTCTAAAGCTGGATTAACCTCGGCTTGACTCTCAACTTCACGTAGCCTTGCAGCTTTTAAGACTTAAGTAAAAGGAGAAGACTTGGCTGCGGGGGCACTGATGCTAACAAAAATGTCTCACACAGCCTTGATTGTGGAAATCAGTCAAGCAGATTGTTGTCGAAAGGCATCACTGTCAGGCATGTGGACTCTGCCGAGATAATGGCAAGAGCTGCTCTGGATGAGACAAACGTAACGGGTCGCTGTGTGTTTACTGGCTGGTTGTCAATGCTTCAAATGATGACACATTGACAGAAAGTGGAGACAGGATTAAGGCTCAGCTTGGCCAGCAGATGGCAATGAGTCTCCTACAGGTTGGTAAAATGAGCCTTCAAAGACCTTGGATACATGATGCATCAAGTTCAAGACTGAACTTTGTATGCATCCTTCTTCTTCATCCCCAAGACAATAAACCCTTCAGCAGCACTTGGATAAACTCTAAACTCAGCCAACACACTACACACGCCAGGCAGTAGGCTACAAAGATGCTGACAGGCAGACAGCGATTTCTTGAATGAGTATGTTACTTTCTTGATCAAAGCAGTGCTTGGCATATGTCATAGTCAAAGTCCTTATCACTCTACACTGTACCCTCTTCTTAAGGCCTCAGTATGCTTAGAATGAAGTGCTTGTCAGATTATCAAACAGCATCTGAAACCCCCTTAACGATGTCTCAATCGACGATTTTTCAAGACTTTTTACAATTCTGCAGGGTTTGAACCACTCTCTCAAGGTCTTTTTTCATTCTTCACACAACTGCTTCCTTCACTTTCCATGTGTAAAAATGAGTGCACAAACACCATAAAAGCGTGTGAGGAGACTGTCCAATAATGTGTGCCATTATCCCCATTTGTAGGACGTGTCGAACAACCTAGTTTGTTTCTATCACACTGAACTCGTAGATTACTGTAGCCTGGTACCAGCACTGTTGCAGTGTAACAAAACAGGACAATGCAACACAATAGTATATGACACAGTACAGTGTGTAGGACACAGAGTCATATATTCAGTAGAATGTGAGTCCTGATGATAATGTGAATAAGCAGAGTCTCATGATCTTCGGGTATTTACAGAGCATTTTTGTTCTCTGACCATCAGCATTTGGGAGGGAACACGGGCAAATACATCAGAGATGACATCACTCCTGACCCTCCCTGCAACAGTTCAGAACGACTTTTCATAATGGCTTTAAAATATTTAGAATTGTCTAATTTCCAACAAACTACATATTGGAACTCAGAGACCATATGAGGTTAATGTGTGACTGAATCACAGTCACATATTAAACATCTAAGAGTAATGAGTTTTTCCCCACTCTGTTTATCACAACAGGAAATTCAGTTATAAAGCACGGTGGTGAGGTCAGCTCATGCATGTATGCACTCTCTGTCTGGCTGTCAGCCTTTTCCTGTCATGCCTTCAAACCATAACATTTCTGTAATGTGAGAGCGGTTTATTATCATGGAGGCCAGAGTTTGTGGCACCTTGTTTCATGTTATTGTGCCTCCCAAATGTCCCTTATTAGCCTGCAGTCACTATGGAGGATTTCATGAATGTGACTCCAGCTTTGAAGTAAATAGCCCCAGGTTTCCTGTATGACTAGTAACTTTGGCTTCTTTAAACAAGCTTTTCTCATGTTTTCATCTCTTGAACCACAACCTAAGCCGACATAAGAGCATTTTTGTTAGTAAAAACTATGAAAAAAAAATTTCATTGTTGAGTATTTTTCCATGACAAAAACAAGATGGAAACTCAAAAAAAAAAACTAAACTGAAAACGAAAACTTTATTTTTTTATCAATAAATAAAAAGAAAAGTAATGTGAGTGAATTTAGCTCCTTGAGCAGCATCTAGCATTTCAGTAGCTTTATGTCTGCCTCTTGGAAAGAAAAAAGGATTTATCATCTACAATCTCACTGAAAATTAGACAAGGACCAACAAAACAGTAAGGACAAACCAGACAAACACGCAGGTCAGCACACCGACATTTAGGAACATTGAAGCCAATGTTAACATCACATTATCAAGAACTGTGGATGTAACATGTTACATTCAGTCATATCAGTAGGAATACAGTAAGTGCAGGATTAACGTCCGCTGTTAACCATCAAATTTTCCTACAGATTTTTTTCTTTTTTTCTTTATCTAATTTAGCTGCTAGTCTCAAGCTAAAAACCCTGACAATGACTATACTTTAGTAAACAAGTGAATTAATACAACCTCTGAATGATGACACTGCTGCAGTTGAGAGTACCAGTAGCTGCTATAATACCAAGTGAGCAAAAACAGCAGTGACTGAGCAGCTCTGTTTACAGAGCCAGAGTTTGGGAATGACAACTGGATTTACAAATCTCTACTTAGAAGACACACAAATTAAAAATGAATAATGAAAGTGATACTGACATTTTACTGAGGAAAACTAAACTCACTGTCTTTAGTTTTGAGCACTAAAACTGGACTAAAACTACTGTAACAGTAATCAAATGACTAAAACTAACATACATTTTCATCAAAAAACTACATATGTTGTCTACTTTGGGATAAGTTTTAGGAAATTAAGCAAAAATAAGTGTTCTCAAAGACCCCTGGGAATCCATGGAACCATTTTTGCCTAAGAACACAATCAAGTAGACCCAAGGTCTAAGAGCTCATCGGACCAAAAAGGTTCAGAAACTCAAAATTGTGCAGACAGAGATGTGGGAAAACATTTAAAATTACCACTTGGGACAAACACTGAAGCAATACACAGTCCTTTTTCCTTATTCCAGTGACAGGAAGACAATCTAAAAATGGCTCAGGTTAAAATTACATTGACTGATATTGTGCACAGTTCTGTGTTGCTATAAATGTGAAGTGCTGCATCTCAAACAGCCCTCCATTTGAGAGGGAAGAAGCCTTGAATCCTCTGGCTTTGGTAGTGGTAAACTGTTGAATGACAAAGTGCTTTATCTGGAGCTAGATAAGGGAAGGTTGCAGCCTTCTGCAGATAGCAACGCAGCCACTGAGGATGAAAGACATCCTTTGTTGCCAACCCAGATTCAGCAAGGGAGCCTGTCAACAAAGCAGCTTTTGCTGGCTTTCTGCAGCAGGAAAAAAAAAAGATTGTCATATGGCCGCCCGTCTCTTCTATGGGCTTATTGTGCTGTTGTGTGATGTGCAGAAGTTGATTTCATTGGGCGTAAGAGAAGTATTTAACAGGCAGAGTGAGTTAAGTGTACTGATACAGTATAGGTCCACTGGTGATATGTGTTAGTTAATGCTGATGCTTTTGTATAATGATTTTGACACATGAACCATAGTGGATATGGTTCTTAGCCTCTATGTCTTGCCTGTGGTGTTAGATTTATGGGAAATAACCATCATACCATGTTTGTTTTTTTCCCGTCTAGCCTCTATAAAAAAGATAAATATGTTTTAGGTGATTTTTTTCACATCTCTTATCTCATCTAACACACACATTATCCAACATTTTACCAAAAACTTAAAACGTTTTAGCATTTAACATTTGTGATTGAAGAATAGTGCCTTTGTTCTGCATTGTAACAAAGCAATCCAACAGAGAACTTTTCAGGGATGTTGAACAGAAGGAACTGTTTCCTCTTTTAACCGTTATAACTCTTGTTCCCCAAAACAGTCCCTCCAGTCCACTGGGACTCCAAACGGCACTATTTGTTAGAACTAGGAATGGAAAACTCTGTGCATTAAATAGGAAGCTACGGCCACCAGCAGGTTAGCTTAGCTTAGCACAAAGACTCGAAACAGGGGGAAACAGCCTGGCTCTGTCTGATGGTACAAAATCTGCCTACCAGCACCTATAGAGCTCACTAAGTTATGTTAGTTAAGTTATATCTCATTTGTTTAATCAGTCCAAAAAACGATAAAAGTATATCAACAATATACTGTTTTACTTTACTTGCTGAGCTGTTTCAAAACTGGGAGCAGTAACTTCCTGGCAACTGCTCCCTGCCAAGAAATAGTCCAACGCTTAACCCCGTGTTAAAACAGCGAATGTTGCTGGAAACAAGACTGATGAGAATTGTGAGAACGAACCAAAACCATTAAAAAAAACAAAAAAAACAGGCTGTAAAACCAAAACAATGAGCTGAAAAACACTCAGAAGCTCCGTAGAGCTGAAGGGAACTGAAGACTTGGTGATGATACTGTGGGGGAACCTTTACTTCATAAGCTCGTTCCTGAGTTGAGTTCCTGGGTCTTTTTGGTTGAAATGGCCCTTAGGAAACCGTCAGAATTAACAAAGCAAAGTTCAGGGCTGCCTTGTTTTGAAAGGCAATCAAAAGGAACACAACTTAAACATGTTAAAGAACATTTTGGACCAGACTTTAAGTCAAACAGTCTGACGATGTGGTGCTATTTTTCTCAGTCACGTTCTTGTTTACTGGTAATACACCTATTTCAAACTGAATGTGGCAATGATTTATTTAGCTCAAAATGATAGTGACTGCATCTTTACAATCCACAGTGGTATGCCTGTATGCTACCCACTACACATACATCATGTTTGATGTAACTAGCCACTTAATTAGCAGTCCATCTATTCAGCATTCGGCAGTCATGTCAGCATGTGTTGCAGTGCTGATTAAATATTTAGACTTTGACATTTTTCTGCTGTGTGTTTGGCACATTTTTGGAGTGCAGTGGTCCGGGGCCACCAACACATATCATCCATGTTTATGCTTGTTGCTTTGATTTAAATGAGGTTTGAATGAGGAGACAGAGTGTGCCACCGCCATCATTCAAGGGTGATTAGATGCTTTAATATAGGCACCAGCTGCTGCACACCATTTAATCACCAGTATCAACATGAGAGCTGAGCGCCTCCGGCTCCATACAGCTGCCCGCCACCTACAGGAGTCTCCCTGCTTTCAATGCTCCTCACTCACACGTTCATATTTCTGTGCATTATGGTCAAATTTCTTAGGCTACATCTCAGTGTTGTGGGTAAGAATCAATACTCCTGCCAGTATTAGACAACCAATACTAGTGTGTTGTAGCCTATGATATGTGATAGCAAACTTTACAATGTTGACATGTGAACACATTGTTAGCTATCCTTAGCCGGTCACTCAGCAGGACACCTGTCCAGTTCTCCACTGATTCTCCTCACATCGCAACTCAATTTCTTTCCTATGACTGTTATTTCTTCTAGTCCTGGTCTGTTCCTGGTCTCCTGGACACCTAGCAGACTCGTAATTATTGGGCTGTGGTCCGTCATTTGCGTATGAATATACATTTGCAACCTCTTCAGTGTCAAAACCAGCATTGGGATCCAGACTTCTTAATGTTAAACTGGACCTAACTTGGCCGCTCTCCCTTTTGTTACGTCACGTTCAATTGGTCTTTTTTGGTGCAGAAGTAAAACTCCCTCACTTCAGACGTTATTGTAGTATATATATATATATATATATATATATATATATATATACATACATATATAGTTGTTGTTTTTTTGTTAATGAAAATCTAGTTTCTACATCATTTGCCTACACATTGATTCACTGGGGTCTCCAACCTGCAAGTTTCTCTTTAAGACATTTCAGTTCAAACCACAAATGTGAATGGATGGTGCTGGAGGAACAGTCAGGGGATCACCAAAGTCATTAGGATTCATCCTCTGTGGACCCTGGATATCTGTACCAAATTTTGTGCATTTTTGTGGGTATCACACAGGGTGAGTGGAAACTTTGACCTGCAGGTGTCGCAAGAGGGGGATCACCAAGCATTCGTTGTCTAAAGACAGACAGACCGACAGATGGACCAACATCCCTTCAGCCATGCCACTAGCACTGCTAAAAAGTGGGGTCAAAGTCAAGCTCCAAAAAAAAGTGTTGAGTTGAGATTATTTTGATAGTATTGGTCATTTGTTTAAACACAAAGAGTTATGACACCTGAGGCAGCAGTGATTCTAAGGTCTAGAATGAACTTCCAAGCTCAAACTAATGTTGTTATTTTCACAGAGCAGACAGCAGGCAGTCTCCAATATTTTTGAGTTGAACTCAATAAATACTTAGACCATTTGATCATTTCCATGTCAGACATTTTCAAAAAGATGAAAAAGATGTGTTTTTAACAGAATGTTATTCCTGGCAAAGTGCGGAAGCCCCATTTAGAAAATAAGACATTAATAATATAAATGTCCTGCAGCATACTTAATACCATCTGATGTCTCGTTTCAATCAGCTCAGACTAAGGGCTTGCCTTCACCACTCCGTATCAGCAGGAATGGTCAATTCAACAATAAAAATGAAACCTGCATCACATCCTTTCAAACGTCAGAACTGGCCCAATTTATCAGCAAAGTAATGTATGAGTCTAACCTTAACCCACAGACTGCAATCCACCAACCAAGATTCAATGTTCCCATGTCCCTCTTCCATTTCTGGCCTCCTAAAAATGTCATGCTCCCTCTAAGGGCCTCCTCGGTCTAAGGATGGGGGTGAAATGCTGGAGCAAAAACACATTCACATAGCCATGTTTTCACAAACAAGTGCAAATACACACGTACACACACACACACACACACACACACACACATAACCAAACACACAACACCTGACACACACACACACAGCGACCAAACCATGACCGCTTTTTCTAATGGCTGTGGTGAAAACCGCATCCAGATTTAGACAGGGAAAGAACAATATTCTGTCAAAGAGAAGAGCTGGTATTTATTTTATTCCAAAGGTCAGAAAGCATGATTTTATTTCTCCTCTCTCCTCCCACACACAGGCCATTCATTAAAGGCAATATTTACCTTGACATTTGAGGCTGACATCAATTCTTCTGTGCAAGAGACGAGCAGTGATGGAAAAACACAAAGAGAGACTGATTTCTGCCCTGCTATGAAGGTCTAAGGATGGTGAATTCTGTCAGTTTATCAGTTTGGTCTGTCTTGGACATTGCCTAATTGATGTTGATCTTGTGCACTTGTGTTGTGCATTCGGGATGTGTATACAGTAAGGATGGAACGGTTCAAGTAAAAAATCTGAACCGTTTGGTTCGCTAGTCACAGTTCGGGGCATTTGAAATAGGCTTTTTTTCATGTAGAGTTTTTATTTATTGTCACGTGTGAAATACTACTGAAAAAAACGTAAAGTTATCGGGGGGAGCCTCACGCTAATAACCCAGTGAAACGTCTTTGTTAGCACGGATGAAGTGTCAAGTGCACCTGTCAGTCAGTCTTGCAAATGGCAAGTGGACAAGACTTTACAGCATTTACGTTTTTATCTCCAAAGGCTGTACAATTACAGAAATTGTCACACATTCCTTTTGTTGGCTGTAATGGACATTGCATCCTCTAAAAACCAGCAGGGGTGTTGAGTCTTACTTTGCCTAAAATCTGGAAGGGTAATGAGCAGTCAGCATGACTGCCTGACTAACCCACTAAACCCACAACGTAACCGTCAGGCTGATTCACGGTTATATCCCATCCCATTACCCTTCTTATGTCTCATTTCCTGGAATCACCTTCGTCTATCACTTCTTCTGGTGCGCAGTCAGGGCCCATTTCCTGCCTGCACACCACCAACAACACAGAACCTCTGAGCATATGGGGGAGCTCTACAGCCTTCAACATGATGGATGTGACATCACATTCGACACCATCATCGCGGCATGCTTCACGACAGAGGCCCACCAGGCCAGCTCCTCATCTCCATTTGCATTTTAATACCTCAGCAATATTTAATCCATTAGGTTTCCTCCAGGGCCGATTAGTAGAGGGTTAATTAAAGACGCGATTAGACCACTCCAAATTTATAATGAGATACTATCCCTGCCCCTATGCTAACACTCAGGGCCTCCTGCTGACCATGATGGCTGAGAGAAGTCGTCTATAAATATACTCAATACTACATCTCCCAGAATTACCTCTTCGAGACCCTGAGGCTGGTGTGAGTGATGGAAGTAGAATCCTTGCTAATTTGCACAGATAGTGCTAATCCTCGGATGGGGGGGAAGGGAAAGTTATACTGAATAAAATTAAATCATTCTTCAATATGGACTCCTCCAGAGGGACGTGAGAGCTGAATGAGCACATGGAGGGTTAACAGTCTTTTAGTTCGCTTTCAGCTCAGCCATCATCCTCAGATTGGGAGAATTTCCGACCCGAACCCTCACAGGCTAACACGCGCAGATTAGCCAGCAGCTGTCACAAATCAGATTGACAGAGCCAAATAAACATGGCTAGTGGCGACAACTTGAACTGTGACAATCAGTCAGTCAGGATTAGCCGCTACAGTGGGAGTCGTATGGAGGCAACACACATGCACTCAAAGTTAGTGCACTGAAGCTAAAAGGCTAAACGCTAAAATTGGGCTCATGAAATGGGACAGCAGATCATCACATGCATATTTTTAACTTCCATTGAGTGCAGTCATTTATTCATTTCTAAGTCCCCAATTTTAACCTTAACCACTGTGTTCCTGACCTTCACTGTACATGGTTATAGGGTCAGTGATGGACATTTTGGAGCTTAGAGTCACCACTCCTCACCATCTTTGTCAGTTAATAGAGCCAGAAAATTCTAATTAGGTCAAAGGGATGAGAGCACCATCCCCAGTTGGAGTTGAGTTGGGACAAAGCAGCAGAAACCACCATCACTTACTGTAATAGGAGACATGTCAATCATGTAGACATGTCCCAAAACCTACTCCTTTTTAAGCCTCAATGGTGCATTTGGACGGTCCTTGTCAACTTGTCAAGTCAAAAGTTTCCAAGTTACGAGTACGTACGGTTTGTTACTTTGTCTGTTTTGATACTACCACCGGAAGGCACTGAAGTCGGAAATTTTCAAATGTACACAGTGTCTTTCAGTAACTTTTTAAAAATGATAATTGGAAGAGTACTTTTAATGCAACTTACTTTTCACTCTTTAGCCAACACACAATTGTTCTAGTACACCGATTTTGCTATTTTTATCCATTTTGTATTCGTTGTCCTTTCTGTTCATTTTCTTCAACAAATTCAAAGAGGTTGATGGTCTGCTGGTCCCACATCTGCTTTGGCTCTCTGTTATCAAATAGCTATGTCCAGTCATAACTCTCTTCACAGTAGTAGAATAATAGTTGGACTGCTACAAGTGAGAGATTCAGATGAGACAAAACATCCCTGCTTCTTACATCAAAATGTTTAGTTACTCCTGTCTTATTTCATAATGCAAATATTCAAGTGTGTGGTGGTATTAAGCATTAAACTATATACACTACTGTAGTCTCGACAATGAGGAGAGAAACTAATCAGTTTCTAAAAGGTCATGGGACTATCCCTTACAGCAGCCAGAAATAAGTGACTTACTTCTGAGTTACTTAAGTTACTCACTACTAAAGTATTCTTTTCATTTGATGCCATCTTTCTTCTGGTTATTTTGATGACTACTTTTATTTGTACTTGAGAACTTGTTACAATACTTAAAGCAACTCTGTGGAACTTTTCATTTTGTGTTTGATTTTGGCGGTCCCTGTGGACAAAGGCGGTAGTGTTTCAACTAACGTTAGGTTACATGTTCCCTCCGTTTCACTCCCC
>NTHP01000127.1:1180425-1231007 GCA_003416845.1 Oplegnathus fasciatus
CACACACACACACACACACACACACACACACACGACCAGGAGAGCGGAGCATTCAAGGGTGTCTATCAGTACCTTCCTCCAGCTCAGGAAAACAGGAAGAAAAAGAAAAGAAGAGCTCAGAGGTCAAACGAGAAGGAGAACAGGACATCTTGAAGTGATTGTCAAACAGAGCTACCACTGATCCGGCTCTGCAGTGGGATCTGGTGACTTCCCTTAAACCAAAATATACCAAGGTGACATTGGTGTTAAACTAAAACTCTGATTTCATCCAGTGTGGCCCACCTCTGTAAACATTTCCAACCAAATCACAGGCAATGTAAAAACATTTGATTTGCTTTACCAATTTCATTTAGTCTTTTCACTGTTCTGTAATGTTTTTTTTCTGTACCTTATATCCTATTTTAAAGCCTGTTATGTACCATAGTTTCCCCTTTCATTTACATTTTAGTATGTGTGTTTGTTGGGGGGTTAACCCTGCTTTACAACCGTGCTACAGGAATTTTAAGTCAGCACAGAGTTTCACTGCTCCATAACAGTCCAAATGCAAATAAATAAACATTTTTGGGAGAGTCATCACAATTTTAGGTCCAATAATTACAGTAATTATAGTAATTATTGTGTTTTTAAAAACAGGAAGAAAGGTCCAAAAGGACATAGGAATAATAATACAATATATTTCAAAGCCCTGCAGGTGTCATGGGAAAATAATTTGTGCACATTATAAAACATGCCTTCTAATTAATAAACAGTTGGCACAAATTACTAAATTGTGCTCTCAAATTATTTAATCCAAGCTCTCTAATGAACAATTTGTACACAGATTCACAAATTCACAACTATATTGTTGACATTTTTCTCGAGTTAATTCACCTGATCAATACTGAGCTTATGGAGCTTATTAACCTATTAACTAGATTGGGTATCAGCCATGTTGTGACTCACTCACATCAAACACAGTTTCTTTGTCAGTGTCATTACAAAAATGTGTGTTTCTGCTCTCAGTTACATTAGGCCAGCAATCTCTGGCTTCATGTTACCTTACATAAAACATTATTCCAATGAGTTCCACACAGTGAGGTATAAAAATGTTAAATTTGGGCAAAAATAGCAGCTGTGTTGGGTTAGGGTGCTGAGGAGAGATGAGCTGTGTGAGGATCATGGTGGCTTACCACCTCTACTAAAGATGTTTTGGCAGAGAATTCTGCTCAAATATATATTAAAATGTCTATTAACTATTGTTGTCTTCGGTATGTTCTGTTCATTTGTGCCCACAAATTATTGCAAAAATGTAAGGGCATGAATTAAGTATATGGAGCAAGAATTAGTTATTTGTGTGCACAATTTATTAATATTAATAAGAGCCATCATAATATTCTTATGATGGAATATGGTGGCAGCACACTCCTCATGGTGCTCTGATGCAGGCTTGTTTACAAAAAAGCATAAAAACTCTATCCCACAAGAATAAAAATGGCAAATATTGTCTTAAACTACAGACTACTGGCAGGTTTAGTATAAAATGTTTGCTTAACCTTGCTGCTAACACTTGGTAACATGAACACATATAGAAAGAACATACAACCCACACAGTGATGCTGCCTGCCTGGCCGCTTCAGATGCTAGCACCCAGGGGAGCCCCTACACCGCTTACTGCAACACCATTACAGTATGTTATATTAAGAACAGAACAGTTTAGTTTATTGCATATGCATGTTCACTGCTGACTCCCAACAGACACGCACTGCAAGACTTGGAATTCATTTCAAAGGTGTAAATGTGATGAGTGATCGCATTTCCTGCACGCTGACAAAACTCCATTAGACATTCAGCACTGTGCTATATGCAGGTGATCACTTCCTCGAAACAAGTGCAGGAGTCAAAGGTTGCTGATGACGGCACAGACGTCCCTCAGGCCTGCTGGATGGTAAAGTATCCTGTATAGTAATGCTGCTATGATCAATCAGACACTGATTGTCTCTCCATAGGCCTGATGGAAGAGAGCCAGGTATCAGCCGAATGCTATAGAGGCTGGCACAGGATCAAGCATGCAGCTGAGGCAGCAGTATAGGTCTACGACCAACAAAGTCAAGCTTGAGTGTGTTTTAGGTAAAAAACAAAACAAAAAGGTAAGTGTAATACGCTTCAAAATCAGACACAAAGCAAAATTCACTCTTCCTCTGACCAAGTCAAGATTAATTTCATTCTGACTCAATGCTTAGGCTTCTTTTTTCTACTACAGCTGCCATTTCTTTTAAATAGAAGTGACTGATAGCGTGTAAAGAGGCTTATATTAGAAGCACAACGTGAGGAAATGTGTGAATTCCTGGCTGTGATTACTGCCAGACAATTCTGAGAGCAGTACTCAATATGCTAGTCTGAGTGTGACCTCACACAATCACACTTCCCAGGAGTATTCAAGGAGTGAATGAACAAAAATAAAAAAAATCTGAAATGAATAAGATATCATGTGTTTCCTGCTGTAAAGGCTCATTTCTCTTACTTAACGTATGGGCTTGAGCTTGTTCTAATCCTCTGCTAGTCAGCAGGCTGACGTCGTGCCACCGGCTGGAAATGTTGTGTCTGAGATATGACAGTGACAATGAGTGTCTGACAATAGCTATCTGATATGTATTGTGTCTGCAATTACAGAGTGCGCAGAGGCTGTCTGTCCCTCAGAAGATGCAAAGTGTGATATTTCTGGTGCTGGTGGTGATTAGGGATGAACGCCACAGTCATGTGAAGTCCTCCACAATGCAACGACTTTTGTTTGAAAGGGGAGCCTGAGCCCTCCACTTTCACTGGGAGTCATTTAGGGTTCAACCAGTACCAGTTTATTTTTCAACTGAAACTATGGAAGACATTTTAACATTTTTTTTTTTTTTTTAATGTGACGTGCCACAAAATTCATGTTATTAACTGTTTCTCATGTTAATCTTATTATCAAGCTTGAAAAGCCTCTGACATAGCATTCAGCCCATGAGACAAAAAAAAACTCTCCTCTAAAACAGTGGGTGCACATGCTAATCATAATAGCATTAATTCATGGTTGGATGGTCAGACAACCAGGGACTAAAAGTCTATAGCCATGCTCGCTGCTCTGCAGTGGTTTGAGATAAATGCTAAACTCAGCATGCTTACATGATTTAAATGACATACTGACATATTGAAGTTCAGCAGGTATAATGTTTACCATCTTAGATTAGCATGTTGGCGTGCTAACATTTGCTAATTAACATTGAACCCGGAGTACTGCCGAGGCTGATGGGAATGTCATTGGTTTTGCAGTGTTGGGTCATAAATTGAAAGTTGAAAATTGAACTGATGATGTTGCTACATGAAAAGTCGGGATCACCAAACTTCAAAAGTAAAATTCATCTGTGGGAAAATTTCATGGCAATCCATCCAGTCAGTATTCCACTCCAAAATGACACATTTTAACCTCATAATAAAGGAAAAGTCAGGATATCACCAAAGTCTGTAGGATTCATCCACTGACCCACCAGATGTTGTTCCATTAGTGTATGTGTTGGCATGTTAATGCACTTTATTTATTTTTGTATCACATAACATTATCACATCATATACCCCCCTGTTTTACTTGAATAAAATGTCTTTACTAAAGCTCTCATGAACATGGGTTCCTGGCCCCGATGCTGAGAAACCCTGAAAAAAAAAAGTCATTATTGACAAACCAACACAAAGGTTTGATGTTAAAATGACCTTATTTTGTCTGAAAGTCATTCCTCAACCCTCGCCTTTCATTTCTAATCATCCTGCTGTTACTGCGTCTGATCTCTTATCATGATTCCATGTGACCTCTGACCCTGAGTCTTCTGGAGGATGTGGCTAAATGACACAAGCTGAGGGTCTGATAATGTGGGCGGACGTCCAGAGCGGGTGAGAGAGAGGGTCACATGGAAAGGTAACATTCCGCAGCAAGGTGAACTGATCCGACGCCACACACACCGTTATCACGAGTGTGGGGAAGACTTTAATCAACATCACAATGTGCTCCACGCAGCCTGCAAGGTTGAACTGCCTCCAAACCACCTTGAGCCATCTCCCTCTTTCATCAGAGGTCTTTTATCTCTGCTGATTTACAGGTTGATAGATCTCATACTTTTTCTCCTCCTCCTCAGTCATCTACTGTGCTCTCTGGCTCAACTCTTTATTGAATTCATGTCATTCATGTCATCCACAACCATGTAGGACATAAAAGCCAATGGATCTTCACAACGATAACCAGATAGCACTTTAATCAACAGCCTTTTCTTTGTCATTTCAGGGAATGTTATCAACGCGCTACATTGATTGGAATTTTCAAAGCTGTCAGAATGAGCATCGGTAATTGAACTTCAACCAGAAGAAAAATCAATACAAAGGGGATCTGCCTTTGCTGTTTTGCCCTCCATGCATGCTGATAGCTAATAGCCAGTCATGTTTCTGACCTTGTTCTGAGAGGACGAGTGATATTGTAAACCTAAAAGAAAAATCTGCATATGCTTTCCCCTCAGCGTTAACAAACAGTATAGCTCTTGAAAACAGACGGCATTTCAAAATTCAGCAGTGTGAGAGAGGTGTTTGCTAAATGTGACCAAAACTGTCATTGACCCTGTGAGGCAGTCTCACAAGGGAAAACACATCAAAAGTCATGTCAGCCATGTTTTCCACTCTGATTCTTCTTCAGCTTCTATCTCGAAATCAGCTCAGGATGAGAGTGGGGGGTCATGGTTAATTCAATCATCTCTTTGTGTGTTCAAGTATAATACAATTATTACCGCCCACCACCACAAGACGAAAGGGCTGCAAAGTGGGAGGACGTATTTCAGGTGTCCCGGGTTCAGGAGGTAAAAGTTCTGTATGTTTTCTGAATTGCCAGCATCTTTATATGCACGTTATGATGGGAAATCAGGTTGCGCAGAAAATCAGAAAATATGTTTACATGCGGTGTAGTAACTGTGAAATCCACATACATGTGCAGTCATCAGATTTCGGAACCATGATAAGATAATCCTTTATTGATCCCCGGAGGGGAAATTAAGGTGTTACTGACTTATTTTAAATGTTAAATGTTTAAACGATTTTTCTAGCTGTGAAGATCAGATTTCTCAGATTTCTTGCCCAAATTACAGAAACCGGGTCTATAAACAATGTTTAAGAAATCAGATTACTGCAGAAAGCTGGCAGTTACTTCTACGCTGTGCTGAATGTTAGGTGACTGACAGTTGGAGCTCTCCCAAAGCTGAATCATCAAAAAAGATTTATTTGATAAAAGCCAAAAATATGCCTGTGTACATAAAAAAAAAACATTAGTTAACTACTACTCCCAGGAAGCATTTCGGTAACAAACATCCAGTGAGAATAAAATTGTGTTGCATGTGCAACTAATGGTTGCCTAAAGTTTAAATTTTGTAAAAAAACAAAAAAAACAAAAAAAAACCTGATACCAGTTTCAAATCAATTCACTTTCCAATTCAGGTCAATGTTAGATGAATCTCACGACTACGATCCCCTTCGCTGTGACAAAGCTGAATTTGGTACAGGTCTAATTCACACCCCTGACTGTCTTCTCTATAGAAAAAATGGCTGAAGCTTGTTGGTATCAAAGTATTTAGAGCCATCAGGTTGGCATGAAACTCCCAGTCAAGTTAGTCAAACTTATTTGGAAGAGAAAATGAAGGTTAACAGTAAAACTATTCGTCCATTATAAACAACTATCACAGTTTACAGACTGACCTGACCTGCCGTACTTACCATAGCAGTGCACACCCTTGGTTTATGTGTGCACTGATTATTAGCAACATTACAGCTGTGCTCACTTTCGGTTTCACCCCTACAGTTAGTAGCTAAGCAGCTAATCTGGCTTAACAGACTTTTCGTGTGCAACCTCAATGATAGTCTTTCTGCTCGTGTCCCTGTTGGACCTATTTTTAGCGATGTCACCAAGTTTGAGGATCTCAACACTTACTGGTGAGTACAGTGTTATTATAATCAACTAAACCGATGGCATGAGCTAAGAAAATTAGACCAAAGTCGTATTAAATCCTAGTTTTCCTTTAAATTATCCAGGAGGATGGTAGAAAATACTTCTGAAACCAGCAAACCGCTTCCAAACTCTATGGTAACTTTTTTGTCTGACCGACCAGCCCCTTAGTTCAACAATGAGCAATAGTGAAGCAACTGTTTACTTGGTCCAAAACAGCTACAGCCACGTTTTTTTTTTGGCATTTACTTGGAAGTAATACAGCACCAAATGGAACCAATGCTGCTGACATACAGCGACATATTCACAGTGACATTTTGTGGTTACAGGGACAAACAAACAGCAGATGAAGCAATTCACTGGGAGATTTGTTTTAACTTTGGGACTACAAGGTTTCATCTGATGTCAGAAAAACGTCAAAAATAAACTATTCATGCGATGCAGTTTTATAAACGGGCTGTTATATTAAATTATATTTGGCTGCCTTGGAAACGTTAACTCAAGATGGTAAAACATGAAAAATGAACACGGTTGAATTCGTTTGGGTCTACTTTAATCCTACTCTGAATGCAGATGAAACATTATAATTCCAGGCTCATACCGTGACAAAAACAGATGAGAGCAGCAAGAATCATGACGCGGAAGCACTGATTTTTATTTCCTTTTTTGACAGCATTTTGCTTTTAATGTATCCTCCAAGGGCTTCCAGTAATTAAGAAACACATTTGTTGCATTAATTTTTGATCCTGGCACCAAACACATGAAATTATTCGGCTCCAATTGGACTGAGAAAAAGATAATGAAGTTGGAGTGTGACAAAGACAAAATGAAGAGGGACAAAGAGTCAGAAAAAGACACAAAGAGCACAAGAGAATAAGAACAAAGATTCGAAGATGGCTAATGAGAAAATCATTACCTCGGTAACAATCACAAATCAATCAGAAACCTCGACCAAAAGACAGATTGGTTAAGTTAAATGTTATAGACAATTTCTGTGACAGCAAATTGTTTCATGACAATAAAAGCACACACACAAAGCAGATATGCAGGGAGACCGTCCTCAATAATCAAAGCCTACTGTTACCACAGGCTCTTTCTGTTGAGTGCAGCACTTTTACCACAGATTCAGATTAAGCCAGTCAGGTTTCAGTATCTGCTTCCATTAGAGACAGAGAGAGAAAAGGAGAAGGGCAAGAGCTCAGGGTGTCCTCAAATCTTTCATCCGTTTGTAACAACTCAAATGAGAGACGAGATTTTCTGAAAATGTCTCCTGTTCACATTTTTCTGACAAGTGACCTCCTGTGGCTGTGTGACTAGTGGCTATTTGTCTCAGTTAAGCAGAGGCAGAGGTAGCATGACATTGTTATGGCGCTACAAAACCTCGAAGGGAGGTTTGGTTGGATGGAAGGGTGTCCAAAGCCTATGAACAGTCAACGCTGATGTTTTTTTAAAACGATCACAATGATTTAGTCTGTCTGAAATACTGCTCTCTAACATTAACTGAGAGGTCTTAGTTGCCTAAGCTTAATCAAAGTTGAAAGGAATAGTTAACACGTTCGAGAAATACACTTATTTGTTTTCTTGCCAAGCACTGGATGACAAAAACTATGCTGCTCACATGTCAGTGTGTTAAATAGGGAGCTGGAGCTAGGAGTTGTTTAGCTCAGCTTAGCATCCAATCTGGAGGTAGGGGGAAACAGTTGGCCTGGCTCTGTCCAGAGGTAAAAAAAAAATGCCTACCAACACCTCACTGATAAACACATGAATCCATACACACAAACAGAAATGTAAAAATGACAAATCGCTGTTTTACGGGAGGTAACATGCCGGACTATTTCTTGGCTGGGAGCAGTAACTTCCTGGAGTCTCTGCTGGTTGCTGGCACATAACCCCCCTGTGCGACTGTGAGGTGCCTAGCAACCAGCAGGGACACTAGCGCCAGACACTAGGCAGATGGATAAACTAACTGTTCATCAAGAAATAGTTCCATCACATTGGTTTACAAATTAAACAAACAAGATACAACATTTCCCCTGCTTCCAGTCTTTATGCTAAGCTAGGCTAGCCACCCCCTGGTTCCAGCTCCATCCTTAACTCACACACGACGTTGGTATTCACCTTCCAGTGATCCCACATAATAATCAAATTAATCTTTATCAGCCAATGAGAAAATGTGCAAATGAAAAATGAAAAAAGGTTTTTAGACACAAATCTCTCCCACTATATTGATAGTGAGCTTGAGCACAAGAGAGGCTATTTCCGATATGACTTTCGACGCGTTTGCTCAACGAGCATCATGTTTGTATTTTCCCTGACCTGTCCATCTTGTACATGTCACTATGTCTGAAGAAATCTTGCAAACCTGAATCTTGATAGCCTTGCAAGCATTCAAGCTGTGGTTATTGTTCTTTAATGAATCCGATTTTTTTTTTTTACATGCTCTCTACATTTTTCTCATGCCCCCCTGTAATGGCTCTACACTGCTCCAGTGTGTCCTGACCTCCAATTTGAGAACCACTGCCTTTGGCCAGAGCGGTGGCAGATCAGAAAGATCTCAGAAGAATTATTTTTGTAGCGGTGATGTGCATGTGGAAAGCCCCAGATGAAACAAACAATCAAACCTATGAAAGAAAAGCAATAAGAAACTATGCTTCTCCTGCTGTCTGAATGTAGGCTCAGACCTCTCGGCCTGACCAGCCATCTCGATGGTTTAAACAGCCACATAGTTTCCTGTTCGCTATGATAAATGATAATCAGTTCAACAGACACGAGTGGCAAACAAGCCCTCGGTCTCTGTCTGCCTCTCTCAGACACACAGAGGGTATGAATGCACACACACATATACAATCACACTCTGCTGTTTTAAGCCAAGCTCCCATATGATCACAAACTGTAGCTGTAGGCCATCGTTCAGTTTCTTGCAAACATCATGTTGCCGGACAGGAAGGAGTCTTTTTCCTTCTCAGATTCTTTACATTCTTCCTTGGCAGCAAGGCCCATTTATAGCAAATGGCCCGAGCTAATTCCCATGGCATGGACTTGTAGAAATGCTCTGCTTCACGTTGTTTCACCCCGAAAGTCCCTTCCTGAACAAGAACATGGGTTATATCTTCTTATCCAAATAATCACTGGAAACTTGACAAACAGCCCTGTTGCCAAATATACGTGACGTCCAGGATATCTGAGCTCTCATGTCCCTTTGCCAACAAAAATAAAGACTTCTCCAAAGTCCTCTCAATGGGAAAATCTTACATTGTAGCATTCCTCATTGCCCCATCTACACCACACCACCACACTACAGCTGAGGCTGCCATATGAGAGCACACTGTTTCTCCTCTAGTTACAGTGAATATGGGACACATAAAATCAGATGGAGGTATTTAAAAAAAAAGGTCATGCTGGACATGAAGATGACCGAGATGAGGTATGGGTGTTACAGATGACACAAAAAGACACATTCATAACGGTACTGCATATGTCAGGGTTCTTAGAGGTTTAAGTGTCATTACTATTAACATTGTTTTTCTTTCCTTGGATTAAAGCAGCTGGAGCTCAGAAACAGTCAATCCCAAAGCTAGAGCACTGACATTTTGATTCATTTGTGAAATACATGTAATGTGTCTCTGTCACCTTGTAAAAAGGACTGGGTTTTGTTTTCAATATCAATGCCCGTACAATATCTGAATTTTGGTACAGATACCAAAGCAATACTTTTCAGTATCTTAATTGAAAGGGAATATAAAGAACCCCTTTTTTTCCTCTAACAACATGTGTGAAATTGCTTCCCAACCAATAAACTGGCTGAGCTGATTTATCAGTTGATATTAGCTTGTCACATTACTGTACAGTAATTCCAAAGACACACACTCACCTTCCTGGAGGTAGAATGCACTGCAGGGTTTTTGCAGTAGACTGCATTAGTTTTAGCTACAGTAGGTGTACCTAATAAACTGGCAAATTGAGTTATGTTTGAGGTAACTTAGAAACAGTGTTGCCATCTAGTAGGTTGTCCAGCAAAAGCAAGAACAAGTTTATGTTTCAACTGTAAATGTCCAACTCAGTACATCTCTTGGCCAATATACTGTTATCTTTTTTTTTATCATCCTTGTATTGGCTTCAGAAATCCAGTATTGGTCAGGTTTCTGATTTAGATCAGGGAATTTCTGATTGAAGAACAAGTTAACAAGCCTAAGAATCTGAGCAACCATGTAAATGTAAACTTATGATACTTGATGCTTCAGACAAATTTCAGTCAGTTCTACTACTTATGATCAACCAGAGAACAAACTTAAACTTCTTCTTTACCTAAATTATTCCATATCAGATACCTGCCTTTAGTCTTTAGTGTGCCTTTAGGTTGCTCACTGTGATTGAGCTGTACTTTTTCCTTTGTCATTATCATAAGTAAGCCTGGTTCCAGGCTTGAATCGCTGCCCACATCTTTGACTTTTTAAATAGGTCTGGTGTTTGCTCACCCATGGCTGTTTCTCTGGTTGGAAAAATAAGTGAGCCAATCAGAGCTTTGTAGGCGGGAGTAAGCATGGAGATCATTTTCCTTTGCCAGAGACAGAAAAATAGCCACGAAAATGACAACATGCGTGGATGAGATTAACACAGCTTTACATTAAGTTGTTGAACAGTAAGTTGACTTACAGAAATAACAACTTTTAAGTCAACATATTCATTTGAAGTTAACTGCTGCTAACAAACATTACTGCAGCTTCAGCGTCAAATGAAAATGACACTGGAGGGGTGGATACATCACTTGCTACTGCTTGATAAGGACAAATTTAAAAAACAGAAAATGGCTAACACAAGTCCGATTATCAGTCTAGTACTGATGCGTTTCCCCTCAGATCTCTCTTGAACACAGTTCTGGATCTCAGCATGTCTATCAGATAGAATAAATAAAGGAATCTACCAAGCAACCACAGCAGCAACATGTCTGCCACATCAAAACAAAGCGTACTGGTGTCTTATCACTTATTCATTAGGCAATGCCACTGCCTTATGCAGACAATACACTGGAAAGGTTCCAAAAGCTTAAAGACCAGGTGGTTGCTTTACAACAAGGACACATCTTTAGGTAGCCATCTGCAGTAGGTGCAGGTAGAGCACTGCTGAACACTCACTGTTACTTTAACTCAAAATAGCAACCAAGCAGGATTTCCTTGTCAATACAAACACGACGTCCCAGTATCCTCAGACCTATTGACTGCCTCATCAACCAGCCGCCTACAACAGCAAACTGAGAGAGAATGCGAGAGGAATCAATATGTTATACGGGGCTGCAAAACAACACCAGCGCAGTGTTCCTGGGACGATGAAAATAATCTACAAGATGGATTAAACAGTGTTTTGGGACAAAATGAGTTTGTGGCAACATGTAATACAGCTTGCCTCTTTTGTACAACAGTGGTGCTTGAAGCATCTAGGATTGGTCAGTATAACAATATGTACTACGAGACAATAAACATTCGTCAACAGTTTTGCCATACCATTAATACTGAGGTAAGTACCCCTTTAATGTCTCTGGTTGTTTTACACCATTGTGGAAAATGTTGCGAGTCAAAGAGCAGGACTGCCTCCTGATGATATTAGATTTTGATGTGCTTTTTACATCATCCATAAACAGTTTCTTAGTTGATTTTCCAGAGTTTACTGCCCACAAGAATTTCTTGATCTCACATGGAGACTCGCACTCGAAAGCTACAGTGAAAAAAGATACTGATGTTCTGGTAAATTAAAGAGCATTTTTACTATTTAAGACTACAGAATATTACTTTCCTGGCTTCATTACAGCTGCAAATTCTACCCTACACCTCGCAGACCTTGCACTTATCAATAGTTTTATACTAACAGTGGTTCAAATGTGTGTAATGTGAAACGTGCCACAGAGAATTATCACCAACTCTGCAGTTTAAAATGGTTTCCCACTTGAAACACATGAATGCAGTTTTTTAAACACTGAACTGCTCTTAATATGCTGTCCACCTGGCACCTTTACACACCACATTTCACCCATTTAATTTGAATTTTACACTGAGCCTGGAGCAGGAGAGTGGGGGTGTTTTTAGGAATTTTAGACACGTGCCTGCATCGTACTGCATTGTGTAACGCAGCAAAAACACGGGCCTCAGAACACTGTACCTGCTCAAAGAGAATGACTGTCCTTGTTCGTTATGTGTGGACTAACCACTGTCGAATGAGCTGTTGTTCGACCACACTTTTTATCAATGCATTTCAAATGAGACAGAGAACGTACAAGTACAAAAAAATGGGGATTTCGCATTTCAGTTTTCACTTCAGGACGGTGAGCACAGTTTTTCGAGACGGTTGTGGGATGGCTGAGAAACAAGGTTGGGACCCTTAGTATACTCAAACAGAGTGAATCTGGTTGGTGCATTTGGTGGTGTCTAATTTGGCAGGCCAGAGAAGCCCTGTGATGGCGACTGACCCTGAGGGACGTCTCTGAGATGAGAGAGAAAACCACCCTGCTCCACACATGAATATATTACACACCATATGCACTGAGTTAAAGCAGGATCCACATCCAAAAAAAATCAACTGCAATGCAGTCCTGACAACATCTGGCCAACAAGACCTTGATGAATAATTTTAGTGAAAAATACAGCGTACAACACTGTGGTATAGCACTGAAACTGGGCCAGAGATGTCATAAGCTCCCTAAAATTCACTTGTTTTCATCCTACCTCATCAAAGCCGCTGTCCTCTTTCTTGAAAGCTGCAAAGAGAAGAAAGGAAGAGAGAATCAGACACTGCTTATATTGACATCTTCTGAAGAACGTACAAAATAAAGCCTAATGGTAGAGATGCAGCACAGAACGTTGTCACTGTGCTGACATTTGTCAGGAATTCATTCTGCACTCATTAAAGCAGTGCAGGTCTACGTTTGGATTGAGCCGAAGAGGGGTTCACTAGTCCTGGTGATGACTCCATTTTCAGAGTTCAGAGGAGGGCAGAGAGCAACATTAGTAGGGATGGAAAGATGACATATTCTACCCAAGCAGAAATGATAACTTTTATGGGTATTGGTAAAAAAAAACAACAACAACAAAGTAGTAAAAACTGGGATTTTTAAAAACTTTGTAAAGACAGCTCATATTTGATGTCAACAGCCTTTTACGCAAAAACACGTCAAAAACAGTCTTGCCGAGACTGGGCGTTCAAAACGTGCCTGTTCGGACAGGGCCAAGTGAAGTGTGAAGTCGATCGGATGAACGGTTGTCAAGATAATCGACGGACAGAAAGACAGAGAGACAGAGATTTCTTGCATTTATAGTTGGATGTTGCAGTTAGTTAATACTCCACATGAAACCTGCCTGAAACAGTAACCTTGCTGTGACAACACATAGTGAAATTCATGACATCACAGCCTTGACATATAGAGGTTGTGAAAAGCCTCCTTCATTAATACAGCCATACAGCCAAAAAGCTCCAGAAACCATTAGTAACCTTGAGTTTAGAATATTTTATCACAGGTGCATGTTCCCGAGATAAAGAATGAATCTGCATACTCAAACTGAATATTAAATTGTGATGAATAACATTACCAATACTTACTATAGAAATCTATAGTTCCAAGTGTATGCATTTGTTGTAATAAGTGGGGTGCGTTGGTAGATACAGTACATGATGCTGAAATTAGACCAGAGGAATAGAAATACTGATTATAGACAATAATTCTATAAATGACGATGGTGTGGCACAGTGACCTGGTTTCCAACATGTGATCTGCGTCTGGATAATGACATCCGATCGCAGATCTCTGCAGTTACACCTGGTATTAATAATTATTTCAGTTCATTGTGGTCGGATCTCAATATGCAAATTATCTAGGCGGGGCTGGCAGACTTGGTCAACACGGGTGGTCCATCGCTGGTCAAGGGAAGTAATGCGGGATACTCTTACTATCAGGGACCTCTACGACATGCGTCTCAGGTGGACACAGATGAAGGAATCCGTAGGCCACCTTTTGGTAGCCTTGCTAACTACGCTGATGCTTGCTAGAAAAGAAAAAGGCTGCGATTTGGAACGCAGCCTGTGACCCTGGTCCTGCACATCGCAGCGACCCTTGTGAGTCTCCCAAAGTGATGCTGCTGATCTACTGATTTTTGCTTTGTCAAGGACGGGGTTGTCTGATTTGCTTTTTGGTGGGCAGCTTCAATAGCAGGAAGAGCCGTTGTTAAGTTGGGCTGATATTGTGCATTTTTATTCATCTTTTATGTTGTGTTAACTCACACTGCACTTTTTAAATCAGCCAAGTTTTTTGCTTACACTGTACAGATCAATAACCCGGTCACAACATCGGTGCTCACACTGAACTTAAGCGTGGAACTTCCGCTTGGTTTGGTCCACTCACAATCCGAATGAAGTTAATTCAAACAAAACAACCACGTCCTCAACAATGCTGACAAAAAGAGAGAATGGCAGCATCACTTTGTGCAATTCTACTGTAAAGGAAAAGATGGAGCTACAGAAGTGCTGGAAGTTGCAGCAAACTGCACGTCAAACGACAACCAATCCAGCAGAAATTTGTCCAGACTCCATAATTAGTCTGGGACAACTAATTCAGGGTTAAAATCAGGCCTAAACCGCAGTGTCTGATTTCTTCCTGAGAATGTCGTCACCCTGTACTGATGTCATTTACACCTGGCTGAGATCTGATCACAGCGTGAGGCTAATCTGCATTCAGATTGCAATGCGTTCTGCGTGCATCTACACTAAGGATATCAAGGTAGCGGTTGCTAAAACCAGGTTGAAATGGGTTCATTAAGATAGACATACTGTATATAGAGAGGTCATCTGGCAACAGTAAGACAGGGTCAAACAACAATAAAAACAGTAGATGGGGTAAGGGTCAAATAGAGGTGGAGGTCATGCTGGAAACACGTAACTGAAATTGGATGCCAAAGTCTGAGAGCATCACAATTGTTCTTCCTGAAATAACGAGGGAACAACTTTCAGCTCTCATTAATGTGTGACATGTTGCATGCAATGTTTTACTGCAGGCAGAAGAGACTACAAATAAGAATTGCAAAAAAATGTCTGGTGATACCAGAATCCTTCAAAGACGAGCTACAAGTAGCGATATATAAAAAGCTACTCAATTATTTGTTACATCTACATCCACACTGACAATCCACTGTGTTCATCACATTCATTGCAGGGGAAGACAGTATTGCACTTGACATCAATATCCTTCATTTTCATGAGTAGGGGAGTTCGTTTGTTTCCGCAGCTTTGATTTCTGAATCACTCTCATAGCTGGAGAAGCTTGTGGAGAGCATTATTAATTAGCAAGTGATGATTTTTCAGTTATTATCTTCTCATGATGATTATGTTGTCTAATGAGAAAGGCAGTGCAGATGGCTAAAAGACAGAGTGCTCTGGGGGCTGCCTCGTGGTAAAATGACTTTGTTTGTGTCAGAGCGAGTGTTTGGGAGCATCGTCAGCCCAGCCACTGAGCCGTTAAACTGCCGCTGCCTTCTCCTCAGAGGGTCAGTACACACACACACACACACACACACACACATTCCCCAAAGACTTCCCAGACACTCCAGACACCATCATCAGCCGCAAATCCACACTCAATACAATGGATTAGACTGCAGGTAGACAATAAAGCTTCTGCACTGGCTCACATGTAAGATTTAGTGCTCACTAGATAAGAAACACATTGCACATTGTCAGTTTAATCATTTTTAATTCAAATAATCTTTAAATATTAATTTAAAAAAATATTTCTAATGTTTTTTGGGGGAAATGTATTTGTATTAAAAATACTGCACTTTTTCATATTAATCAACTCTTTTTCCGCATTTACATTTTAACTAGATATTACTGGAGCTGAATGATTTGAGAAAAAACATTAATTGCGATTTTTCTGACCAACATTGTGTTTTAAACTGCAAATATTTTCTATATACTAGACTGCAGGCCTGTATCTGTGGTCTACATAGTTTTATATGAAGCATTATCACTAATTTGCTGCAGAGGTCCTCCTGGGATTAAAAATCATTTTAGTAAACTAAGCTGGTTTTCTATAATAAAATGTACTAATTTAGCTAACATTTATCAATCATATTCAAATGTGTCATTTTATTTACTGATAACAGCTACAACTAAACTAAGTCATGTCTGACAGTGTGTAATATCAGACTGATCCTGACGTTAGCTTCTCAGACTGACAGCGACATAGTCCTGAATCCTGGAGGTCCGGGTTCTGAGATTTTAAGATGATAAAACATTCATATGACGTGCTTAGAAGTAAGGAATGGATTCCGACAACTCTGCCCGCCAGCCGTATGTTATTTACTTTCCAAAACTACCAAGCTACCAATCACCTGGATCATTTCCTTACAGCAACACCTGCTGTTCTGTTGATGGTTTAAAACCTCGAAAAGACAGCCACTGTCTTTCAAACATCGAAGTTCTACTTGCTCATGTCAAACTTACTCGTCTTCTTTGACAAATCTTTGACAGGGTGTAAGCAGTACATACACCAGCATGCAGAGAGAATATAAACCACAGCCACGAGTTTCTTTGTTGCTGTCTTGCCAGTTCACCGAGTTTGTTCATTAGCTACAGCTGCGTAAATCTGTCAGGGACAGCTGTCCTTATAGCGAGCGAAAATCAATGGCCACCGACTAAAACTTTCACCTCCCACAGCTTGTTAATTCTCTAAATTAGAATTAAAGGAATAGTTCAACATTTTGGGAATACGCTTATTCACCATCTTGCAGAGTGAGATGAGAAGATCGATATCTGTCCGTTAAGTATGAAACTAGAGCCAGAAGACAGCTGATGACAAGACTCAGTATGAAGCTCAAACTTCATACTTACCCAACAGATACAAGAGTGGTATCCATCTTCTCATCTAACTCTGGGCAAGAAAGGAAATGAGCATATTTTGATCCAAAAATGATCAATCCTTCATATGACAGCATTTCAGAGATGACCACAAGTGAAAACGCATCTTCATATGGGCGTAAGGAAACTTCGTATTCACATGTTAAAGCCAACCCGTGCAGGAAGAATGTGCTTCGACAGCAATATAGTTATTACACGTGACTTTTTTTGCACGCGATAAGAATAAAAAGAGGTTTTGAAAACTTTTAAGAAAAACATCAGATGAAGATCCTTTATTCACGCTGAAGGATATTCTTAGGAGCACTCAGTGAAGAATGTGTATCTGTCAAAACATTCAGATTTTGATCCCGGTGAGATGCTGTCAGAGTTTTCTTGCTCACTTGCAAATGATCTTTATACTATATTTATTTCCAGAGTGCATACGGAAAACAATAGAATCACTACTCTGAAGAAAATGATGAGAGGGAGACATAAAATACCAATTTGTCCAAACTCACTGTAGAAAAACACACACACACATTAAAAAAAATAGCACTTCTGCCTTAAAACCCATAACACCTCATTACTGCTTCTACAGCTTTTCATACTGCATCTCACACTTGAAGGAATTTGCCTTTTGATCAAAGTGGTGAGGAAAACATTAAGAAGCCAAACCTGTCTCTCATACAGAAAAGGTGTTTTCATTGGTGAATTAACATCAGGGATTTGCTGATAAATCCACCTAAAGTAACTTTACCCAATGTTTTATCTGCTAGACTAACCTCAGTCTCGATAAGGTATATCTATAGCTGGTATAATATTAAACGTATTTTTTTATCCAGGTAAGCTTCACTGAGCACAAAAGCTCTTAACGCCTTACTCTGTACTCTCATAGGTACATCCACACTAATTCTAAAAACACCTTTTACATGTGGAAACAACACATGTTCACACATTTTCAGGTCGTTTATGTAAAGATCTCCACCCAGACTCAAACACCTGAACTATGGCAAAATGGAAAAAAATCTCTTGTTCATCCCATTTCAGTCACCGAACAACAAAGTCTTACATGACAGCAAAATGGTGGAGGTGGGACAGACAGATCCTTTCCCTCCGGCTCTCTGTGATCACCTACGCAGTACTTTAACACCAAACTCACACTGTAGTTGTTCTAACGCATGCTTTTACGTTTCTGTTGTCAGAATGAGCATAAAAAATGAGCATAAAATAGTGATTTGATCGTGGCTCATCATTGCTACGTGTTATTTTATGATTGCATCGGACAAAATCAATCAAATGAACGTAAACGCAGCGTAATGACAACACCTCTATCTAAAGCTCAGTTTTTTACCATCCCCACTCAAATGTGAGGCGAGAGTTTTCACATTTGTCCACTCTTAAAACCAGTTTTGAAAAAGCTCCGTGTTGGAATGAGGAAAACGGGACATTACATTTGGCAGCCCGCAGTGGAAGACGGCCAGAGACTCTGCTGTCGTGACTTGGTGAAGTGAGGTGGAGTTCATTCCACTACTGTGGGCCACAATAGAGAAGAGCCTTGACCAGACATGAGCAGCCACAGGGCCCTGGGAACGACAGTGCCAATGGTAATGAGGCAGAGGAGCACAATGGTGGAGGGCCGGAGCGTAGGGCTTGACCATGACTTGGAAGCAGGAAGGTGTGGTTCCCCTCACTGCCCTGTACGCTACCCTGTATGCGAACTGCAACAGGGAGGCCGGGGTAGTGAACATGCCGGCTTACTGTTGACATACTCTTAATCACATATTCACACCATGAAGCTGCAGCCACACTCTGATCTGACGGCCACTCTGCAGCTCCTCAGGAGCAGTTGGGGGTTAATTGCCTTGCTCAAGGGCACCTCAACGGCAGTAATGCTTTGTTAATTTACTTCATTGCCCAGATTTATCCCACAGGTCCAGGGATCAGACCGACCTTTCGGTCATGACTGCAGGAAAACACTAATTACATCTTTTGAGGAGAGGAGCTATTTTTTTATTTTTATCATTGATGATGTTCTTGCGTAATTCAAAGTTGAAGTACAAAGAGACCATAAAATGGCATAAATGTGGAAAAATAGAGTGATTGTTTGAACCTACTCTTTAATCCACAGTTATTTAATCTTGGGGTCAGGGGTCACATGTCCCTTACTGATGGGATCACAGGAGATTTGATATACTTTCAATGAAAATGTATTAAAGGGGGTCTGAGATGTTGCATACTTTCCATATAATCCATCTGGGGCCTCACGATCTTGAAAACACAGCATGCCACCTTCACATGACAAACTGACGGCTCTCTAATGACTTGGCTCATGAGAACCAAACCTGGGCTCACAGGTCTGCACAGGTTGAGAAACTCTGCACCAGTCCATTAACCAGGACTGAAGCCATTAAAATGAAAAGATCCACAATACATCAAGTTGCAGAGTGCCATAATTTGACCTGTGACGCAGCCCTGCCCACTGGGGCCGGTTGGATCAACACTGTCACAAGGACATAAACAATAAAGCTGGCTCTTGAATGCGCTTTGTTAAAGCATCCGTAGAGCAGAGCGAGGGCCCGATCAATGCTCAGATGTGTTGATTTAGATGGGAGGAAAGATGGCCAATAGGAGATGAGCGTCAGCACAGCAGAAAAGTCAATGCCAATCTTTCTGCTCCCGCAGCATCGACCCAAACTCACTTCTGTTCATTTCTCATCTTTTCTTATAGGCTGCATCCAGCCATTCATTCTCTACGCACGCTGCTTCAAAGGCCACTGAACCCTGTGAAGATCCCTGCCACGGCACTCTGCGTGTGTGCGTGTGTGTGTGTCTGCAGCAGGATGTGTGTGTGTGAGTATGAGAGCTAGAGAAAGGGAAGCAGAGAGAGAGAGAAAGATGAAATGAGATATGATGGGTGCACCTTGACAACCAGTGACGTGGTTGTGTGTTTGTGATGATTTTTGTTCAGTCACATATGAGGTTACTTTAGCAGCACAGCAGCCATTATTGGATTAGAACTCTATTTTCAAACTGGAAGTGACAAGATGATGATGATGATGATGATGATGATGATGATGATGATGATGACAATCATCAATGTCCAAATTGTCCAATTTTATGTAGTACTGTGAGAACATTATCTGATGAATCAATTAGTCAATTGACAGATAATTAATCATCATCATCGGCAACAATTTTGATAATTGATTCATCGTTTAAGTCATTTATCAAGCAGAAATTCAGCAGGTCCGGCTTGTCAAATGTGAGGATGTGCTGCTTTTCTTTGTTTTGTCTTTTAGTTTTGGACCGTTGGTGAAACAAACCAAACGATCTGAATAAGTCAAGTTGGACAATTTGGTTGGTCGCAGCCTTCCACTGTATATATCACTGAATACCTTTCAGACAAATCAAGCTCCTGGAAGACGTCTCCCAGTGCTCCTCAATTTTTTTTACAATCTTCTGATATTCTATAAAGTTAATTAATCATTTAATTGAAAATATAAGTGAAGTTATTGACAGATTATTCAATAATAAAAATATCTGTTAGTTGCAGCCCTAACTGTATCTTATCACAGATATATTTTGCTGCATATGTCAGACAGTATGTCCCGTGTAGTACATATCTCGATCATAATAACTAAATATAATCAAATAACCAAATTTAATCGGCCGATATGTTGCTATCAGCTTTAAAACTCTCAAATATCACTTTGAGTATCGGCCTCAAAACTCCAGTATTGGTCTGAATTGTATTTCTGTGAAATGGCAACAAAATCTGGAGCAATACCTGCTTTTATTATGTCTCGGTTTGGTGCAATAATTAATACATAATACACAACTTATCGGCTGATAACACAGACATGATACGTCAGTATCGGTGTAACAGTGTGCTGGCTGAGAAGCAACAAGGAATCACAGTATAGAAATGTCAAAGATCCGTCATTAACAGTGGTGCCATTACAGAGTCTGTCCACATGTTAACGTGTTTATTTTCATACCTGGTAACAGCTCAATTAATAAATTAACATTTTAAGGGATCCTCACCAACAATAATTATTGATACTATGTGGCATGTAAAAAAACTAATTAGACCTGAATCCATCAGTCAGTGATTAGTTAATCTACAGAAAACGTATCAACAACTCTCTTGATACTGATTCATCCTTTAAGTCATTTCCTGGATTCAGCTCTGAGGAATTATTTTTTGAATTTTGGCACCTTTTGTGTAATAATTAAATAATTCTGGTCCTCGTGGTTTCACCTCCTTCACTGTGGAAAAACTGTTGAGTATACATGGTTAACAATTTGTCTTGCAGTTATTTCTGCTGAGGTCAAGCACATCCTGTGAGACTGGAACTGAACAGAAAAATAGAGGATGGTGAGGCTCTGAATTGGGCAATCAACCTCAAATTCAACAGCAGATTTCCAGGAAAACATTCTTTCTATGTTTCTTCAAAGACACTGCCCTCAGAACTACCCATGAACTTAACTGGATTTACTGTGAATCTGTCTCCTAAAAATCCTCCAAAAAGGGAGTTAGAGAACTGCTTTGTGCTAAAGGAAATGTGGACAGGCCAAGTTAATGTGGGTTTTCCATGGCTGCTAACCCCAACTGTGAGCAGACATCAGCCCGGTAGGAAGCAGCGGTCTGTGTTACTGCTGCTGCTGCAGCTGCTGCTTGAGACATTTCTCAACTCTGCTTTTGCACAAAGAGCTGAGAAACGCGCTGGGAAATGGAAAACACGTCCCGTTACTCACCAATGCTCCTGAAACTCTCGGACAAAGTTCTCCGCAACTTTTTCATTTTGCCGATTTTCTCCGCGGGCTGGGAGGCTGGCATCAGGTCGCACATTTCTTTTCCGCCGAGTTTCGCAGCGGACTGGCTGTGGTTTGAAGCGGGGAAGGAGGACCGGTGTTCAGTCAGCGCTGCGGGGCTTCTTCAGCCCAGCTGCAGAGCGCTGGCAAACAGGAAACGGAGCGTCAACGGCTCTCACTTCTCTCATCAACTGGTGAGAACAAACGCCTGCTTGAGATTTTCTCAAGAATATAACTACATTTCCAAAGAGGCGATGAAAGTCCGCGCTGAAGCAGAGGCATCCAAACTGGGAACCGTGCGTAATTTGCTGCGTCTTCCTCCCTGCTCTGCCTTCTCTTTGCTTAAGATCCTAAAAATGAGATCTAGCCTTGACTTCTTTCTTTCTTTCTTTCTTTCTTTCTTTCTTTCTTCCCTCAGCGTCCCAGGCTCTCCCTGCTCCACCGCAATCTAGATGTCATTTTTGGGATTCTCTCTCTGGTTTCGACCCCCCAGACCCCGCCCTGGATGCGAGGATTGGGAGACTCCCGGGGAGCATCGCGTTTCTATTTGTCCCGGAGACTGGCCGTCAAAGAGCCAGCGCCGCCCTGCAAATGTGTTGCAGGAGGAGGAATATTTTCATGGGGAACCAGATTGTTGTCAACGCTCCTGCTTGAGATTGCTGCCCTCTGCAAGACCCTGTCATTGTGTGCAGATCACCAGCTTCATCAGTGGTGTTCTGGATTTCAGATGGGAATATTGTTGATCTTTCAGACTTCATAAAAATAGCAGATTAACGCGGGCTCTGTGTTGATCCGTGTTTGGTTTATTTAATATAATGAAGATAAATTAATAAATAAAAAACACAAAAATCTCTATGGAGTTTGGTGATGTACGCCAATGGACATTTATCCTGCTCCATGTCTTTCTCTTGCATTTGGTGAAAATATTTAGGTACCATGCAGATAACTTGTGGTCATATGAAATCATTAGTGTCTCTGCACCATTTTAGACTTGATTTGATTATGCACATTATTTTACTCTCATGAAAAGCAGTATTTTTGGTATCTCTGGCCCCTTTTTGCAAAACCTCACCACAGACAGTTACTTGATGTTAATATCCAGCAGCCCATTTCTGCCACCATAAAAGCATATTTTGTCAGTTTACTTAAAAAAGTATATAGTTGGGATTAAAGAGAGCTCTGGGATTAAAGCTATCAGAGTTATCCAAACCCTGCATCAATAATCTAAATCCTGCAGCAGTGAGCTCATGAGCTCTATTCTGCTTCTGTCATGTGTCTTTATGTGCTGGCTGGCATCTCCAATTTGATCATGTCTGTACTGCAGTCACCACAGCAGCTGCATGAGTAATTCAGAGGCATCTAAAGAACAATGGTGTAGCAGCATATGTGCACCACAACATGTCTCAGTGTTGGATCTGCTCCTCAGTTAAACCGTTAGAGACCAGCACGGTCTGGAAACATCTCTGGAATGCAAAGGGCTGCAGTGTTTTCATACTGCTGCCTAATTACTTTGACTGGAGCAGGTGATAATTGAGACGAATGTACGGCTTCATTAGTTTGAATTGGTCCTTCATTACAGAGCGTTTGCTAATGATGCATGCACACATACAGTACACCTCTACAGTCTGTGACAAAGTACACCTATGATGTGACACTTAGATAATTATCTACTGTACTTTAAAAAAAAAACAGACCTATGGGGCTTGTGTGAACATGCTGAAGAGAGGTTTTTAAAAAGCAGACGAGCATTAGAGTCGCTATGGCGCTTAAGGTAACTTTGCACGCTGGTGGCACCAGATGGCAGTGAGGAATCCTGTCAGGTAATGTGAGGAGAGAAAGCTCCTCTGGTGCTGTAACTTCCCCCAAGAGGCCTCTTGTAGACATTGGAGAAATCAATGAGAAGAGCATCTTCGCTGGTCAGACACAAAGGCTGAAGAAGTCATGCATATTTAAGTGAAGTCTTTGAGCAGACACATTTTTGTTCATCTCAGCAATTATTTGCAAGGTCATGAGTATAATGGTGCTTCTGAGGAGCTCCTCTCTAACAGCTCAAAACATCCACATCATTGTATTAACAGCTTGATACTTCAAGACTTTCCCTAATTTTATGAGAATTGTTTATAAACATGATTTTGAACTGATGACATGATTCACAAGTCCGCTACAGAAAATGATGCATTACTTCTGTTTGGGCTCATAGAGACTCCAGCTATAAAACATGGATAAATACAATGGATTTTCATGAGGCTCTATATCTGTGACTGGTGTTGACAGCACTTTTTACACAACTCTACTCTCCCAAATAAGTCTATTAGAATTGTTGTTATTGGAGTTTAATAGGAGTTCCACCTCCCTGGCACCAAACATGAGTGACATCATTCTGTTGGATAAAACTGAACATTTTTTTGTCTGGGAATGACTTTTTGGCAAACAAAAGAAATCTATGTTTGTTCATGCATAGTCCACATAACATATGAAACATGAACACTTTATAGTCATTTCTGTGTTTGGTTAACTTAATCGAATGTGCAAGCCCAGTTTGTGGCAAAGAGGTACCACTGCAGCACTTTTCTACATGGCAGGTTTAGATATGGTCAGAAGACAAGAAAATAATAGTTAATAGTAGAAATTAATAGTAATTATTATTATTACTCTTACACATACAGCAATGAGGTCCAGTGGTGGAAAGTACATTTACTCACGTGTAAATGTGAATACTTCTACTTTACCTGAGTGCTTCAATTTTGTGTGCTACTTTATACTTCTACCACATTTCAGAGGCAAATATTGTACTTCTTACACCACTATATTTATCTGACACCTTTAGTTACTAGTTACATTCCAGCTGAAGATTTTACACACAAATCATACAGTATGATCAACTTATAAAATATGATCATTATACAATAGATTCAATCATCCAACAACAAATAATGATATACTGTATAATGATATAACACTCTGAAAGGAATCATTCTGCCTGAAAAAATACTTTTGATACTTTAAGTACATTTTTCTGATAATACTTTTTACCTTTTACTCACGTTAAATTTCGAATGTAAGACTTTTACTTGTGAGAGAGTATTTTTACACAGTGGTATTGCTATTTGTATTTAAGTAAAAGATATGAGTACTTCTTCCACCACTTGTGGGGTCTCTGGGACCCCAAACAATGAGGAAGGAGAGCCAATGTCAACAGAACACAAGGGTTAACCTGATGCTACCATAGCATGCACACTTTAACACCCAGATTGAAGGTACTTTAACTGTGATCACACATGCTGGTGACTGGAACCTTGTTGAAAATAGCAGAGACTTTCTCCCACACCTTTAAAATGAACCTCAGCAGGTATGCATGATTGGAGCAGAGCTTACAGTAATGTCTTCTTGTCACAATGCATTTACAGTGGGAGCCACTTGGTTGATGGATCTCTTCTCAGTGTAGCTTTATGTCTCACATTTCATGAACAGAGTACCTCAATGTGCTTTACTAAAACCCATTAAGTTAGTTGTGTATCTGTCTCCATTCTGACCATGTGGGTATGGGGGGATCTGGGGAGTGGGTGTTGCAAGTGGATGTTTTTTATACAAAAAAAATCAAATAAAAAGAATCAGTTAAAATAAAATAAAAATCCATCAACATATAGTCATCAGTGGTTAAGTATTCAGACCATTTACTAAAAGTACAGCTGTCGGTGTTATATTTACCATGATGACATTTGATGATTTGGTGGTGAAGGTGGAGCTAATTTAACTATTTACATACTGTTGGGTAGTTTACTCTGTAGCAATGCATCATATTTTATAAGCTGATAACTTCTGTGTGTAGAATACTTATCTATAAAGTAGTTATCACTAAGACAGATCTGTGGGAGTGAGGGGGGAAGCTGATGAACTGTTCTCAGCGTCTTGTGCTGTGTCATTATGAGTCTATGGGCCTGTACACTGTCACTGCTGGAGGACACAATTGCAGTCTGCATTCAGTGGTTTATCCAAGTCAGTTACCGGAAAACAAAACCATTTTTATTGACAGTATAAATGAACAAAACCTCATTGTTAAAAGAGAAGATTTTTATTCATTTGTCAAAACACATCTGCAGTACAATCATTATTGTGTATTTCATAAATCAATACCGTATGTACAAAGTGCAAAGACTGATATGAAACTACAATATTTAAAAAGAGACAACTCATATAATGAACTTTAAGAAGACGAAAGAGCTTTGCAGAAAGTTTTAAAACAAGCTTCAACATCCGTTCAACACACAACACTGCGTCCTCATCACAAATCAGAAGGCAAAAGAAATTAGATTTGCTTTTGTTTGAAAAGAGTAAAATGGTGATTTTTGTCCAAACTGGATCATTCTGAAGAACAGTACTCTGCAGTATTTGTCTCATTGTTTGTGGTTTGTGAGAGGAAACGGGCAACACTCCAAGCTAAAAGTGAAGAGCAGCTCAGCACGCTGCCTGTGGAACTCCTCCAGTGCAGCTGCTTTACTCGTTCTCAAACTTGCTGTATGGGTGGTCCGAGTCACCCATCAGACCTGCACAGGGGAAAGAGGAAGGCAGAGAAAGTGGAGACGAAATGAAAACACAGAAGCTCATGCTGCGTCAGGTAACATGACGTGCCGTGTTTTCCTGCTTACATTTCCTACATTTTCCACATTAGTCCAAGGACATACATTTCATGGAATTTATGGGAAATCCACCCGAAATATTCTTACATTATTAAAAATCTGATGTTCAGTGCATGGCTGAAATGATTGAATTCAATCTTTTCCTCAATCTGCCCTGTCTACCACTACTTCTTTCTACATTTCCCACAATGATGTTTCCCCAAAGATCAAAACAGGCATTAAGGAAGTACTCAGGTGATTTAGTATTGCACTTCAAAGACATTAAGGGACTTGCAAGACAGATTTAAAACTACAAATTAAAAATTAAATTAAAGCAGCAGAGGACGTGATATCCTGACTTTTAGTGGGATCAGGCTTCATAAACACTAGATCCCATAATGCAACTCAACTGCGTCCTTCAACAGAACCTCAACCACGTCTTTCAAATGCCAAACCCCACGTTTAACGCATACTTTCAGTTAAAAATGTGAATTCTCAAGCCCAAGCCGAGATAACCCTAATGACATCACCAGGGGCATTTTCTCAGACTGGACTCCTCCGGAGCCACAGAAGACGTTATACATCACCATCCTCCATATAGCTATGACTGGTATAGTCTATGTCATAGAAGAGATGAGACTGCTTGTAAAAATACATTGCCGAATACGCTTGTGATGAGCACAAGGCGAACTAAGTAGATTTATTTAATACTTGAAGGTTTTTTCCCCACCACAATGTCTTAATGTGGAAAATCAGCTGTGGAAATTGTAAAGTGATGATACAGTAGAAAGATATTATTAATGTTCCTCTTATTCTAAAATGAATGGGTATTTCTTTTTTTTTTGGTTCACTGAAAGGTGAAGGAAAATATCAAACTGTAAGTAATGTGTGGGGGTTTTTTTGAGCTACAGTATGTGAACAACAAATTCTAAGGTGTATGAAACAGAAACACAGTTGAACAATTTTCATGTCAGTAGGAGCACATGATGATTAAAGAGTTAACTACAACTCAGGCAAAGCAGAAATACTGCTGACAAAACAACAGCTGGGCTGAAGGACTAACAAAGGCAGCTGAGAGAATGTGAGGATTTCTAAACTATAACACTGGTCATTAGATACAGACACACTCCAACCAGCTCAGTGAGCGGAAGCAAACCTTAAGACCATTAGATGTTAGCACAGAAAGATGAGACTAATTTAGACTAAATGCTGATGTCAGTGGTGGCTGCTATATAAAGAATTAGGAGCACCATTTGCTTTCTTCCCAAGAGTCAGATGGGAAGACTGATATCAATCTCACGCCTGTGAGATGGTTGGCCTAGCATAGCATTAAGACTGGAAGCAAGGGAAATAGCATGTAACTCCCCTTAAAACCCACAAATGTGTTATATGTGTTATAATAATGTGTTAATCAGTGAGCCCTAGAGTTGTTGTTAGATGTAATTTTTCACTTTGGATAGAGCTAGGCTATCTGTTTTCCCCTGCTTCCAATCTGTATGCTAAGCTAGGCTAATCATATCCTCCAGCTCTGTACTTACAGTAATAGAGTACGCCACTGATTTAGCATTGCGCTCCTATAACATTGTCTGACTAACTATGGACATTTTACAGAAAAGGATCAAAAACAATGGAGCATAACCAGAGATATCATCTTTCTTATTCCACACGGTCCTCTTCCTTGTCTGGCTACATTACGCACAACGCAACTCGACCGGCAACAGTTCAGTCAGAGTTGGGTGTGTTATACTAGTAGCTGCTAATGTAGCTTCAAGCCTCTCGCCTCCAGCAGAGATGAGGAGTGGGCTCCTGAGGTCTGCCTCACTTCTTTCTAACTCCACAACCCCAGATTTATTTTATTTTCACACTCGTAGTTTTCAGCCCCAACTGATGCTGACTTAAGTGAGCTCACTTGAGGCAATTTCACACAAAAGACTTTACACAACTTGTTTCACATTGCAGCAGAAGTCCCCAACACCTGTAAACAGACTTGATGTGTAGAATTGTTCTACTTGATGTCGAACTTCTCATCTCACTCCCAAAATATTAAACTATTCCTTTAACCTGGTTGGCAAGCCTGCACTAGGCCTTTTGTTGCATCATTTTGGTCTGTGTGAAAAAAATGAATTTGCAGCAAGTACAATGCTGCTTTTATTCAGAGGGATCCAGGTCAGTGTTGATTCACTCCTGAACTGTCTTTGTCTAGCTTTTACAGGCTATGACACTGTACTGGGAACAAAAGTGCCTGGAGTGAAACCTGTAATTATAATTCATATTCCCTTGCTGGGATCATTTTGACTGATAGTGACATGAAACCATTGCTCATTTTGCTAAATAACCTCCTGGCCCTCTCTCAAGAAATCCTCGGCCACCTTCAATGACTCTCAGCCTCAACTGTGTGCCAGTGCTTTAAGGAAATAACACGACTTCGTGTTTCGTCCCACAGAGGACGTAATGCAGCTCCCTGGATTGTGTTTTACAGAAGAGAGCAAAATGAGTATGAAAGGAGAGCCTTGTCTGCAATCCCCGTGGAAGTAAACTAATGAGAGCAGGGGGGCTTGAGGAACAGACCATCCATCACTCTGTCATGTTGTCCTTACACAAAAATCACATAACCTGACATCTTACTTCACTGATGATGCCAGGGGATTCACTGCTAACACACACACAAACACACACACACAGCGTCAGGAGTCATTCAATGGGAAGTAATTCATCGAAATGAAATTTCTCCCACATTCATCGCAGACAATGAATGATTCCTTCTTTATCAAAGCTCTGACACAGGCTACGTTTTTAAACGTTGGTCCCACCAGTCTCTTTCCCTAATGTTCTACAACTCTACACTGCAGTTAAAGTAATTTATCAGTCAGTCAACATGTTCATCAAAATTATGAAATGTAATGCAACAATGCTGTGTAATGTTGAAGTGCAAATGTTGAATGCTTCCTCATTCTGTAGCAGCTCATATTAGCAGTGTACAGTTTGAGAGTTCATCTTAATGGATAATTCTGATTTATTACAACTTGGGTCTCATTTTGATCATTTTGGACACCATTCCGAGCAAGATCGTAGTCACCAAGTTTTAACTTGATTAGTGCAATGTTGTCATAATGGCCAACACTATGAAAATAATAAACCAAGAATTTGCACCTACTAATATTAGGAGGGGATTTAATTGTACATTATACCCAACCTTGGACACAATAAAACTGTGTCAAAACCAGTAGCAACAATTTTTTCATTTATGCAATCTTATAAATCATTCAGCATTCAAACCCCAACTCCAAACATTTTCTCACCAGTAGATCACTCATATTAGAATACACTAGAATTCACAATTATTTAATTGACCACAGAACCATTTCCTATGTCATCAACTGCCAATACCACAGTATAGTGATTTCCGACCACTGCCCTGTTCAATTGGACAGCACTGTACCTCAACGCTCCTGGCAACTCGACTCGCAACTATTACCACCCCCAGCATGTCACACACCACAATATGGGAAGCACTCAAAGCCTACCTCAGAGGACAGATCATCTCATACGCGGCTTATGAAAAGAAGAGAACGAACTCAACTAGCTCATGGAACCACTCCCGAACTACTGAACAGACGGTTATTTTTACAAACAGAATTTGATAACCTCTCCATCAAACGGCTCATACCTACAACAAAACAAATGTATTATGAGCACGGTGACAAGGCAGGTAAAGTTGATGCCTGCGTCATCAACTCAAGTGGCAGCAAGCAATGCAATCTCTGAAATTTGTATTTCATCAGGCTCAACATCCACAATCCCCAAATTATAAACGATCCATTTAAATCATTATACGCCAAACTATACACATCACAATGACCCACTCATGCACCTGCGATACAGGCTTTCCTAGATGGTCTCGAAATTCCTAAGATTAGTTTATAAAATCAAGCCATTATTGACACCACAATATTAAATCGGGAAATAAACTCTATGTAGAGTGGTAAGGCACCTGGTGCGGACAGAAGAAATCTTTTTGCAAATTGTCACTTTGGGTGTACTATGTAATTAAATTTTCTCTGATGGAAAATTACATCCCACCATCACCCAGGCAACCATATCAGTTTTATTAAAAAAAATGATAGGGGCCCTCTGGATTGTGGTTCCTATCACCCAGTAAGCTTCCTTTGCTGTGACTACAAGATACCTGCAAGATCTTGTAATGTCGCCTTGAAACAGTTGACATAATTGACTCCGGCCAGGCTGGTTTTATACCAGGAAGGCAGTTATTCTACAATGTGCGCCAGTTGTTCAACGTTCTCTCCTCTTCCCACCCGTCCCATCAGCCACAGGTCGCACTCTTTCTCGATGCAGAGAGGGCCGTCGATCGGGTCGAGTGGGAGTACCTATTTGAGGTCCTGGGGAGATCTGTTATCTTTATTCTTTATCTCTTGGATCAAAATACTATACGCCTCGCCAACATCTTCAGTACGCACAAACTCTATTAATTCAAATTACTTTCCACTTCACAGAGGGCAATGCCAGGGTTGTTGTTTATTTCTATTTTTATTTATTCGAGTAATCACGCCTCCAGCCATATTTCTAAGAATGGAGCAGAGCATCAAGGGAATCGTTAGAAATGAAGAAACCCATAAGGTATCGTTGTNACCAAACAAGACTCAAGACAAGATGGTCGGCGCTCCCCATTACATTGGCAGGCCGAATCAATACAATAAAGATGACAATATTGCCACAATTCTTATATTTATTACAGTTGACACCCAGCTTCTCTGTATTTTTGTATTCTTGTATTTTTGTATTCTTGTACAGTTGTTTAACAAAAGAAACCTACAAATGACGTGTTAAAAAAAAAAGAAACCAGGAATTAATCGGAATGATCCTGTAAAATGTGGGCTTAAACAGTTTGGTGAATACCACACTGTTGGAGAGGGAGAATAGCTAATCTTGTAGTTTCCCACGCATAAGGTGACTATTGATTAATCTGTTTATTTTTCCCTATTTTGACCATAGTGCCAGATTTTCGGCATGTCACTGTTGCTCCACACAGGCCCATACAGTGTTTGGTACAGGTTGTTACCAAGAGTGCTCTTTGTTCAAAGACAAACCTTTGTCTGTGAGCAGGCTTTTACAGGTCACTGAAGCAACAGTCATGACACTTGACACCAGTGCATGATAAATTATGCTTAAATTGATTTAAGCAGACAGGAGCTAGTGTAACCTATACGTGACCTGAATTACCTTGCTTGAGGACAAGGCATATACTGTTGAATAATGCATTGCTGGCACGGGGTATGGAAATGACAGTCAGTGACAATGTCCAGGAAAATCTGAAGCCGATTCAACATGCGTCTGAGACAAAGTTGACATTACAGCAGGTGTATACATCACAGGGGGAGATGGGTACAGAGTCTGTCAGACTATCATTAAAGTGGTTGAATGGAGTATATACAGTATGGTACAATGTAGACCAGGATTCATACATACCATACTTCCTGCGGATCTCATCGTGCCTTGCCTTTCTCTCCCCCTTCCTGTAAAAAACACAATACAAAAGAAGATTCAAAGTTAAGTTATTTCACACCTGTAGTTTGGTGAATTTGGTTAGGCCCAAGGAAAAGATTTTGAGTTCCGGTCTATTTCGCGTTCACACTGACTTTTTACAAATGACCCAAAAGGTGTGAACATTAAGTCATATGGACTAACGGGTAACTTACTCATTTGACATTTTTGGTGAGGTCATCCTACATCATCAGCACAAAACATCAAATTCCCAAGAAAAGGAGTAGGACACAAGCTCCACACACCTGTTTTAACTCCTTTTTACTTCCTGATGTATCAGGGAAAGTGCATTTGCTGCTGAGCATACATGTACTATGGTTACCAAATGATCTTTCATATGCACATCACTTATACCTTTCTTCTCAATTAGGAGCTTTTGAATTGATGCTAAAATCACATACTGTATCTACTATCACAAAATTCTGTGTTTGGTCTGCTTTCCTTTCACACCACAAACAAACCACACTAGTGTCCACCTGGAGACGGACAGAAACCCTTTGAATGACAGCTTCCACAACAGCCTAAATGAACCAAACCAAACAGGCAAACACACCAATCTGTTTGAACTGAGCCAAAATGTTAGATGTGAAAGCACCCTGATTTTACGCATTCAAACTCAAAAATTGGTAGGGAACACACTGGTGGTTTTATGCCAGCTGACCATGTTGGGTGTGTACACCAAGCTCACCTTATTTTTCCAGACCAACCTTTACAGCTTTACTCGTTTGTCTATTCCATTTGTACGTAGTGTTTTGAGATGAAAACAGAGGTTATATCAATAGACACAGCCAACTGAAGATCAGATTCTATTGAAACCTAGGGAAATTAATGTAGATGTTTTATTACAAATACATAATAAAATGGAGAGAAATGACCATTAGAACTGTTGATATGATGATACAGTAATTGTTGATTTTACTAAGCAAGAACAACATTCAGTCCATTCTATCATGTACTGCAACAGTGACCAGGAAAAGACAACATTCACTACAAAAACTCACATATGATATATAGTCTCACATTACCCTATCAATATCATATTGATGTACTGTACCACCCAGCTCTACACAGGCAATTTATTTATGGTATTATCTGTACAAAATGTCAATATGAGGAACAACAATATGGAGGAAGACAAAGGCAAAAAATAACCAGTGGGAAAATACCTTTTTTCAATATTTTTCCATTCATAGCAGCCAACCAAGTATGAAAACCGTACAGACGTAAAGAATACCTCTTACTGTAAATTTACGACCGAACAACACCTCACATAAGTCAAATTTTCACTCAGAGCAGATCTCCATGCTACATTTTGGCTGGCAGTGAAACACAACCAGAGCAACAGGCCTGCTGTCAGCCCCTAACTCAGCCTTTCTGAGGAGTAACAAAAGCCTGGGAGGAGGGTTTTTGCTCTGGACCTCCAGGGACGTCACTTTACTTCATCTGTGCACAAAGAGCTGGTGTAAATCAGTCAGTGTTTTATTGCCAGGTAGTGATCTGTGAGCAATCAGGGTGGCTGAGCTCTGCCTGCCATCTGTTCCCCCGCCCTGCTGCCGGCTTGTATGCAACTAATTGACTGACATGTTCACACTCCCTCTACATAAATATGGCCACGTTCAACAAGTGGGAAGTGAAGAATGAGAAAAAAAGGAAGTGGTAAGCAAAGGATGGAATCTTTTCCAGCACTCATCTGTGGAAATGCTGAGCTGGATCTGAAGGCAACAGAGGGCTTCACATCCAGAAAACGTTAAAGGTTCCACTCCTCCAGTTCCAGGTTTTTATCAACATATTCAGACACTGCTGTATAGCTCTTTCTCTCTCTCTCTAGATAATCAGTGTCTGTGTCATGTGTTGCAAACAGGACACAATTCCCAGTGGAAAAAGAGAGAGAGGCAGACACTGTGGCCAATGCATTGCAGTAGCCCTGAAAGCCAACGGTCAGTATTAAAAACATAAAATAAACAGAACCTTTCCAAAAAGGAAAGGAGGACTGAGTAAGGGCGTCTTCACTGTGAGAACACCCTGACCTTGTATGAACCGTGATCGTGCCTGTGCATACACCACCGTTCAAAAGTTTGGACTCGCCTGCCACGAAAGCTTGATTCGGTACAGTCAGATGGCTGAGAGGACTACTCTATATTTTTGAATGGTCTTTCATTCTTTTAGGTTGTAGAAAGTCCTCTTTAGAAATAGATGTTATTTTGTATGAAGGGTTTGCAAACAAAGTAATGTTTTGTACATAGAGAACAAAATGCTGTACTATGGTTCAAACAGACTGACAACTGAAAGGGCAGAAAGAGACAAAGAGACCTCTGAGCAACAGTTAAATAAGAATAGAAGAAATCACCAGTCATTGGTAAAACAAATTGGAAGCTGACCATGAAAATCTGTGCAGATTTAAATAGGAACATTTTCCTGTTTCAGTGTCAAGTGCACAATAATGCCTTTAATAAGCTGGAATTAACAAGTGTGTTGCTTCAGCAAAGCTATTCTTAAAACGTCGAAATAGAAGGTTGGTCTAGGGTTAGCCCTATTGGAATTGCCTCACCGAATATCAGCTGAACATATTATGGACTGACAAATCACAGTTTAAACCTGTTCAATCTAACCACTGAGTAGACTGCAGAGGGACTAAAAAAACACGGCTCCCCAAAATATTTAGAGCCCAATTGCACCGTTGTGGTTCAATAATGATCGAGGGTCACTTACGATTTTCTGGACTGGAAAACAAATTCAAAATCAAAGGTATTTTGGTGGAAAACAGTATTCTCCCCTGTCATGCAACACTGTGGGGACTAATAGGAAGTTGTAATCATTTAATTATTCTTCTTTCGGGGCCAAAACTATTTCAAATGTAAATAATACAGTTGCAAGAAAATGTGACATATTAATTTTACAAAGCAGGTAAACATCTTTGCAAACCTAAGCAGAGAAAGGTTGTATGGGTAAATGTGGGTTGCGCAAGCTACGTCCTAGAGGAGCTGACATTCACACCCACCAAATTTCAACAGCGAGTAGTGCGAACCTGCATGTGAAGCAAGTTGATTGGTTGATCCAACATCCTGTCGGGGAGTTTTCTCTATTTTTACTGTCAGAATTTGGGCATACATTTCAGCATAGCAATCGGAAACTAAATTCATCTTTAAAGCATTTAACCATCTTTACCATCTTGTCCCATCCATTTATGTTGATAAATCCAAATTCTTTCACATTTGTTTCACAGTTGTAGTGTTTGTTAACGCTGTCACGGGGGTGAAACCAATTTCCATTTCCTGATTTTGTTTATGTTCTCTTTAAATTCTAATTCTAAAAGAGCAGTAATGTCACTTAGCATTCAAAAACCTGTATGGGTCAATCCCTCATGGGAGCTGTTAATGATTCCCCCAGACTGCTCTCCGGTCCCAGCTCAGATGACGATGGGGGCTCAGTGTTGTGAGCTGGCTCTCCAGGGGCCAGGCAGCAGTGTCTAGAGGCACTACAGTAGTCTTTCCCATGATGGGTCCGATCTATTCTGAATGTCCTGTTCACAACATGAACTGCATCTATGTAGGTCACTGCACTAACTCTGACTTCGGAGATTTGATCATGCTCACTGCAGGAAATCTTGACTAGATTCTGTGGCACGTGAGAGAAAAGCTCATAGAGGTTGGATAATTCAACTCACAGGCTCTATCTCAAACACACACATACAGAACCAGGGCTCTGGTGTTCCCAGCACTGCAAGTGATGATGATAAACCACAGTTAGTGACTATATTTCTGCACGACTGCCCCGCTTATCCACACATCACCCAGCCATCCTCGGAGGATGAATGCACTGGGAGCACAGGCACTAAACAGAAAGATGAGGCTGAAACATTTATGGAGTGCAGGAAGAGGAAGGCTTCCAGGTCTACTGACTGCTATAACACACACTGCTGTATGGTTCAGTGACTAACACACTGTTTCTTTGACAGTGGATGGTACTCGACAGGATGTAGCTCACTCTATTTATGACCACATTACCAAAGAGCAGCTGCTCAGCCTTGACAATCCAATTGGTGCTTTGGGATGCAAGTAGAGGAACACTGAGCTCCTCCTCTGGGACACGGACTTGTTGGGGCGGCACACACACCAGTGGCTTGAATCCCAAACATACAACGGGTCCTTTTGTTGGGGACTACAAACTATTCTGTTGAAGGAAATCCCATGTAGGTCCTGCTGGAATATCAGGAGGAAAAAACACCCAATGTGTTGAAAGAATAAGACTAGATCTTTTGGTCATTTTCTAAGTCTGATCTTTTTTCAGTCTGTGCCATTTATTTGATTTGATTCATTTGATTTACTTGCTTTAGTCTACTATGGTCCTGTAATAGAACTTTTCATATGAAAATACCAATATTAGTATTTATTACGCTTTTCATGCTTTCGCTCATAACTTCATAAGTTACACACATTTTTGCCCAATAAAGACTTTCCATCATTTGAACATTTTAACAAAACACTTTTTTCAGAACTTACCCTGCGAATTTCATTCATTCTCTACCAAATTTGGAAACTATTGGCATGGACCAAAAAGAACTTTTTTAGGCTATTCTAAACTTTTTCCCAGAGCTGTCTTGTCAAATTACTTCAGACATGACCTATGTGACATCAATTTCCATAATTCTGGAACCCTTTGTGCAATTGCAACCAAATTTAGAGGACATGTGCACCAAATTATCCTGCAAAATCTGATGGTACTTTATGTATAGATGGCGCTACAGAAACAATGAACATTTAAGTGGCCATACCTTAGTGGTCATGAGTCTGTCTCACTTGATAATTTGCACAATTCATCCTTGTTCCCAGGGTTTAACCATTCTCCAAAAAGCACTGTCTATTTCGATGCAGATCTGGATCTTAATGTAAATAAAACTTCTATACATTTTCCATGATTGAAATACATTTAGAGGATTTTACAGCCTTGGCAGAAGTATGAGCGCTCTTTCTCTAGTTTTAGTTAGAGAGTTAGTTTTTTAGTTTTTTTAGATAATACATTAGAAAACTATAATCAAATATATATGTGTTCTAAGGCTCTGCTATAATTCAATAGTATCATTTATCATCTTTCAGTTTTATCATATTGTAATGATATGATCACATCATGTTATGGTTCCAGTTTCTGTTGTCCAAATTAGATTCATAATTAAAAACTAACTAAATAAAGTATTCTTACTTTATATGTGATTTTGCTAACATTTACTATATTTTAATATATATATACAGATATCAGAAAACTATCCTGCTAATACTGTGAAAATGGTTTCAGTCATATCCACCAGCCCTACTACTTTTACATCTTGTGGTTTTCACTTGAACCAGAGGGGAGCAACAAAGCTTTAGTCATGACAACGAGTCCCGCCCCTCACACCCTGTGCGCTGTTATTGGCTGGAGGCTACACACCACTACCCAAAGGTTGATGACCAGAAACGTCCTGAACACAGCAAAATAAGAAAATACAGGCAGAGGGCAGGGTCTCTGCAGATACAGACACCGCCACACACTTCTAGTGAGTCATAAGTGATGATTGAGAAGGATTATTTTTGGTATGAGTCTATACATTGTTTTTTTTTTTAGGAAAATCCTACTTGTTATACCCTTAAAGAGTTATTAAATGCAGAGAAACATACAGCTATGTGAAGCTGTTATCTAAATAAAAATAGTTATCATTTGTTGCTGATAGCTTGAACCCATTTTTACTTAAGCCTGGGGTGAAGTTCTTACCGTTCCTCAGCACGCTGTTTGATCTCCTCTCTCTTCCTGGCAAATCTCTCCTCATCTCTGTCAGCCCTTAAGACATAAGGAGGCATGAGCAGAGTATCCAAATTACAGAACCAGAGAACAACAAAAACACACTGATCTGGATGTGACAAATTACATACATCTACAAATTGCCACATTTGCTTGAGGGATATTCTTTTCACAAAGCATCAACAACTTAGAAGTTACAGTGGTTCAAATTCTCCAGAGCCTGATGTATATTGATTTTTGAATTGTCTCAGCAGCTTGAGAAACAAAAGGAAATTGATGTTCAAAGGTAAAGTGAGAGGTTTTGCTATAGAAACAACATGTGTCACCTTTGATAATGGAATTACCACATTTAATGGAAGCTGAGCAACCAGGAGGTGAGAAAATGAAACTGCCTGTAGGTACAGTATATGTAACTACAGGGTCTATTTAGGTAAACGGGCACTTGGTGTGTTTTTCCGTAAGATGATAGACATGAACGAGACTCTTACACCCACAGGACTGTCAGTGTGTGACAGGCCAGCCTGCAGTTGATTGACTGTCATGTCGTTTTCATTTCACTCCAGCACAATGACAGTGCCACAAGCGCAGTTGTCTTGTAAAGGAAGCTAAAATGATGAAGTTAAAGGAACCACAGTGGAAAGTGAATGTAGCTCTGATTCATGGGTGCTCAACTCAAGAGGTTCACTGCACTGAACAGTAGTTCGCCTCAGAGCCATTAAGAACTCCTTTTATTTGAGCACAGCAGTAATGTCACAGAGGTAAGACTTTGATTTACAGACACGGCTGACACAATGGATTCAGGCTCTATATTATCAGTAAGGTATTCTTCTTTTCTTTTCACAAGATGGGACTTACTTTGATTGTTTAGGTTACAACAGGCTCACACAGTATTGTTATCGGTTCCAGTTCAGAACTGGTCGATACTTAACCCCGAGTGCCAGGCCGGTGATTTTGTGCTTTATTATAATTCTAATCCGTTGCTTTGTTTAAGGTCGCCTTAACACCAAGTTACCAATTTATTAGGGTATTAATGCAACCCATTACATAACGTCTTTGTAATACTTCGTCCACTCAAAAACATACGTTAACGCTGCACTAAAATGACACTGACTTGTCATGTAACCTTACCTTGATTGGCGCTTCTTGCAGCAACAGCAGCAGCAGCAGCATACAGCAATACTGATGAGGATGGTTCCACCCAGGACAGCCAGGGCGATGATCAGGGCTTCAAAGTTCACTGAAACACACAAGAAGACAAATAATTAATATTCATATTCTTTACAAGAATAGGATTTATTGTGAGGCCATGTATTAAATGAAACCTGAAACTTTGGGTCCCTCTTTCACTTGAATGACAATTAAAACTCAACTTGTTTGGCAATGGTGCCACCTGCTGAATTCTCAGCAACATTACACATCATCACATTGTACTGATGAAACTACACGCTACACTTCTATTTCCAGTGAAAACATAACTAAGACATCAAACAAGACTTAATCAGATGGACACTTTGTGTCAAGGCCAGAATCCACTCCAGCAGCAGTATAATGTTTATCAAGTCATAAAACACCTGAACTAGCAGCAGTGACGGTTATCACATCGTGACCAAGAATGCTAATTAGTTCTCTGGTTTTGCAACGCATTGTGGGTCAGCTTTTCTCCAAAAAGCAACTACTACAACTACCATTTTGTTGATACTTTACAGAAAGCTGAACAACAGAAAGCACAACAACAAAACAGCTTTTAAAAATGAATGGTTGTGATTTGGCCCATTCTTTGGCACATTTCATTTTCTTCCATATAGTGTGCTAGCTAGAAAGCTAGTGAGGGGTTTGTGGTCAGTTTTTCAACCTACTTATTAGGTTTCTCACCGCAGTCTTAATGTCTTTCCACAACTTTTCATAAGTAGCTTGGAACTCATTCAAGATTTAAAAGCAGATATAACATATAGTCTGCTATTCACTACTGTTTACTTCCCGTAAAGTGATCTTTTTTGTGTAAAATACCCTGACTTTCCCAATGAATGTGTTGGATTTCGTACCTCAACAACACCTCTCCAAACCCAAAACCAAAAACTGTGCATCACACTGTGAATCTGGAGAAATCATTAAAATAACATGAACCAGGCAGGAATGATAAAGAACAACAATGACACTGATGTTGAAGCCCTGGTTACACTTCCATTTCTTCTGTCATTTAAGTCAATTTTCTGAATCTCCCCAGTGCAGTCTGTGAGCCGTAATGGGGACGTGCCACTTGAATTATGATTAATGTAAAAAGATGGGAAATCCAAAAAAGAAAAAAACTAAACAGCAACATCAATTTGATTAAAAATGACCTCACCTGAATAGTTCGCAACCACAAAAATTCCTTAACTGGCTACTTTCTCCATCTGGCGGGCTACACAGAAATTAGGGGAACTCCCTTCCCAACACTACTTTCTGCACCAACTAAGAATAGTTTGGTGCAGAGGCAATGGTTCACTTCTATAAAGCTGGTACAGTAAATCAACCACACAAGAGAGGAAGCAGGTAGCCTGCAAGAATGAGACGTAGGATCGTAAGTTGTGACCTCCACTCTGCAACACCGAAGCAACATTAAGTAAGAGGAACAGAGAGTTTTGGCCGACTCCACTCACACAACCACGTATCTTTGCAAATTGTTCCCCTCAGCTAAAACACTCCAGTGTTTGTCTCGGAGTATCTTCCACCACTGCACATATCCTGCAGCTATTTGCCTCCAAAACTCTTAACTTACAAGAGCTAGATCATTTTCGGACGTCCACCTGTACATGGGCATGTGGCAACATAGTTTCTTGTTGTTGTTTTTGTAGTTGTGTTGTTTTCATTTTATGGACATCTTTCTTACAGTTGACTGTATTTTACGCAATTTTTGTACAGTATGTGTGTATGCTCTTTGTTTTGCATGTTAAAATGGCAATGAAGCATTACATCTTCAGACTACTGAACCATTACATCAACTTCCTCATATCAGTCCCCTCACATGCACGTCTACATTTGCCTAAAACTCAAAACCGTGATTGTCCAACAGTTTCCTTCTACAATGTAATCCAATAAAACCTTTTTCATGTTTACCTTCCAGTGAGAAACATCTCTTTACAACACTGGTGGGATGATTGACTACAGCCTTATAAATTAAAGCAGACAAAGTCACCATCTTTCACATCATAATAAGTCTGATCGACTCACGCCAACACACTCCCCAACGGGCCTGGGACAACTGGCACAATGATGCTGGGGGCAGCAGCCAGCTCACTGGGTATTCTGTGCAGTTGTTGGTGGCTAAGCACCACAGACACTGTGAAGACAAAACACAAAGATCAACCCTCTGCATGTTATGGTTCTCTTCAAATCGAAATAGTCTACTTGATATACAAATCTAGAGCTGCAACAATTGGTCGATTTAATCAATCAACAGTAAATCGATCTGCAACTACTTTGATGATTGATTGATGTAATTTCTTAAACTAAAATGCCAAACATGCTCTGGTTCCAGCTTCTCATTTATAAGGATTTGCTGCGTTTCTTTGTTGTATGTGATAGTTAACTGAACATCTCTGGATTTGGGACTGTTGGTCGGACAAAGCAAGCAATTTGAAGATGTCAACTTGGGCTTTAGGAAATGGCGGGCTTTTTCACTATTTTCTGACATTTTACAGGCACAAACTATGAATTGAGAAAATAATCAAAAGATGAATACATAATGAAAATAATGTTTAGTCGCAGCCCTATTTAAATTAAAACCTTATTTTAGGAGCGTTAACTGCAAGATCAAGACTGTGTCCTCAACATATTTCATTCACAACTGCATTTTATGATTCCTTGCTTATCTGCAAGCGCACACTTGGTAAAACATGTGAGCCGTTTCTGTTCATCACTGGAATGATCTTATGATAAACTAAATGTACAAAAACTCACAGGAGCAGTATTTTCCATTAAATAAAAAATCATCTTAACAAGGTCGCACAGCTTAGAGAGGCCCACCTCGGTGAATTTTGATGGAGAATTTGGTGGTAGCAAGTAAAACAGTACTAAAAGTTGACATTTTGTTCAAGTAACTGCCCCTTGTGAATTAGTGAGTGCAGGCGATTAGAGTATATGAGGTCTTTAGTCATGCTGTGGGCGGTTAAGTAGGCCACTGAATGTGCAGGCAAACAAGGGACCATAAAATAACGATTTAAGACAGCAGTTTAATATGTTCGGGCAAAGGTCTGGACTTATCTTCCAAAAACTGCACCCAAATTACTCTTGGCAACCTTACCTTGGCATGCGGAACACAGGTGTCGCAGTTTTTGTAAGCAGAGCAGGCTGTAAATAGAAAGAAACAAGCATAACTATTCGAAAGTAAACCATGATACCAGTGTTAGCAGGTCAACACCATCAGCCAGCTGTGGTCGCTGTCACGTTCAACCGTGACGTATTTAAAAAATAATACTATTTCACCAATGAAGTTACTGACCTACTTATAAAGTGGCGTTAAAGTATCTTATTACCAGGCGAAATGTTACCTTCGTCAAATGTAAATACGGCTGTACTACTTTTCAAACTAAAATTCAACTTACGTGTTGGTGGAGGTGGAGTTTGACATTCCCCCTGGCTAACAAAGCTAACACACAGCACGACGGCACCGAAAAACACCGCGGTCAGTGTTTGTCTCTCGATTGTAAAAGGCGACATCGTTAAAATCACAGAACAGTGAAGTTTAACTGCGTCTAAAAATAGAGAATATCTGCTCGTCGACAGTAAACGCTTGTCTTTCTTGCACTCCGCGACTCTCGGTAAACACCGTTGTTTCTGTTTCGCCGTGGATCTACCGCTGTCATTTCCTGGGTGATCAGGGTTAGCGCGTTTGGTAAAGTCTTGACAGCCCGGGCGGGAGGAGTTTATGCTTGTCGCAAAGGATAAAAGCGACCGCCCGCTCAGGTTCACATGTATTGAAACGCAGTTAAATGTACACTTTTTTAGTTTAACTTTTTAGTTTACTCATTTGACATCTTTATTTTTTAACAACGTCTAACAATTTATCAACCCTGTCATGATTAAATCCCATGTTTTTATTTTATTTCAGTAAACATTCTTTTGAATCACATCTTCATTGGAAGTGGCTGTGAGACCTCAATGTGATTACTGTACACTACAACACTTTGGTCATTCAGTAAATTTACGTCACATTGTTGCCCAAGTCATGGAATATTTTAACAGTAGCAAATAACTACTTGTAAAATGATAAAGGCTTCATGGTAAACTGAGGGTTATTCATGTAACCAATGTTCCCTGAGGGAGGGAAAGAAGTAACAGATCAGTATGGGGATTGCGTCCTCCAGAGACCAACCTGAAGAGATTCAGATTCAGTTTTATTAGTCATATGTAGGTTAACACAGGGTCAATGTTACAATGAAATGTGTCGGATAAGAAAAATAGGTCAGCTCAGCAATAAGAGCACTAAGATAAAAGAAATAAAATATAAAGATAAGATAGATAAAATATAAAGATAATATAGAAACCTCTCTCAAAACGGCTGTCAACACCAATGAGACTGTCGCAGGCAGGGGAGGTCCCACCTTCCCTTAGTCCTCAAAAAGACCCTGCCCAGTCTCTCATCCTCAATCTAAACTGGAATTCACCAAGTTGGAAGGCGGTGAGGGGCTGGCCTGTGTTGTATCAAGTTTCCCTCCCTCGGGGAACATAGGTTGTATGCATAACCATCTGTTTCCCTTTGCATATGCATGTGTATAGGGCCCCTGTGACCACCAAGGGGCGCCGTTGGGCCAAGTATATTTTTTTCTCCTTGAATATAAATTGACACTTTTGGTAACCAAGTGTCCTCATGTGTTGATCTAAAACACATACATTAAAATAAAATGTATGTATATATCAAAAAGCAGTTTTTATTCTGAGAGCTCTTTGCCTTACAAGCAAACCAACTTCAAAGTCATCAACAGATTCTGGCGTATTGTCAATACGTACTTGACCCTTGACCAACTCAGCCATCAACGTCAGTACATCAAAACTGACGATAATCGATAATGGCAGGCGAAGGTCCATTCAAAAATCTGGCTATTTGTTTCTACATTCTGAGACTGGGAGAGGGGAGAAAAAATTTGACAGGGAGAGGGGGAAAAATAAGTGCACTTATGGCAAGCCGTTTTAACATTTAATAGCTAGACTTTGTGTAGTGCATCATCCTTGCACTTTCTCATGAATAGTGGGGAATTTTATTTTTTTGGTGTATGTATGAACTGTATGACCTTCAGTGGTGTGAAAGTGGCAGATGGTATGCCACTAGTGGCTTGTTCGGTGGTGGTTTGTCCACCATTGCGTCCGCTCACTGAAGATACAGAGCTTGACCGAGTTAGTGCATGCGCGGGGGAGGGGAGCTGCTCGCACCGTGTGCCGGAGCAGTGATTGATACTCCGTCAGATACTCCCCCTGGCTCTTATCGGTTGTTTTGATTTGGGCGCGGTGGATTCTTGCAAATGGCATTCAGAGCAGTAGGTGGAGCCAGAGGAGCAAGATTTTTTTCGCAGATTATCTGTCTCATGTACTACTGTCAGGAGACAGTTTTAGCAAATATGACAAAAAGTAATTTTTATACCTACTTACCTTCTTCAGCTTTAAATGTGTACAGAATAGACCAACATAGTAAAATTACAGTGAGGACAATCAGAATGACAAAATTATAGACAGATTGTAAAGATATATGAAGAATATATATCAGAGAGGACGTCAAGCAACTGCAGGTGTCACCAAACAGATAGGACCTGAGCCCCACTACCTCCTCTCCATGGAGACACACAAGAACCAAAGCTCAAGCACACCATTCACACAGATAGGAGAAAAGAAACAAACACACAGAGGGAGAGAGAGACAAGGACAACATGCACACGAGAGAGAGAGAGAGAGAGAGAGAGACAAGAGGAGAAGCTGAATTTCCTGGAGGACGAAGATCCAGATCCAAACATCTGGAATGAGGCACCGACAGCCAGCGGAGAGGGAGAGGTCCCAGGATGGTCGGTGGTGGAGCACAGAGCAGCCTGAGTGAAAAGAGAGGACAAGGAGAAACTAGGGGGAGAGAGAGGGAGAAAGAGAGATAGCACACCCGCTTGTGTGTTTGTGGGACACAAACATACAGTTAACGGTTTCAGAATTTGTCATGGCCTTTTTTGATGAATTTATCAGAGGCTATGATAATGCCTCTCTAGTACCAAAACATACTGTTGATTTTGAAAGTGAATCTTGTAATCTATCAGCCCCCATATGTGTTAGCTGATTGAATGTGGGAGAAGCTACACGTATTTAGCATCAATCACTGAGAAGAAATCGTGTTTTAGAGAGCATAATCACTCTTTGTGTCTTGAGTTTGGCCCTTTTCCCTGCCACAGGCTGCCTAGAATGAGAAGTTGTTTTCACTGTTTACCACTTTTTATCTGCTATGGCGTCATGCTGCAACCAAATCACTCCACGGAATTTTAATGAAGACTGAATTGAAAAGCTTAAGACACCTTGTGTGATCAGTAGGTGGCAGTGTAATGTCACACAAGCTCTGACTCTCTACTCAGCAGGGACTACCCAGATGACAAGAATCCATGTAATGACTGCATCTGTCTGTCTGTCTGTTGATTAGCTGTTAGACAAGTTTTGCATGAACTCCTGCTATTCTATATTCTATGCTATTCTACAAGTTAATGTAAATGACAAATGTGTTTTATATGCGCTATGTGTAATAGGTACTGTATTTCACAACAACATCACACTACTGTATGTGCAGTCACACATTTCATGGTGGTGATGAAATATGGACCTTATTAAAACTCCCTTTGAGCATGATCCCAGTTGAGCTGAGCCTGAGGCTGAACATGCTCCATTTGAGCTACATCAGGTGACCGAGGATGATGTCAAACATAGGGTGTGTTCTGTTTGCCTTTGTTCTCCATCCTCATTACCACTTGTCTCCAAAAAGAAAGTAATTTGGAGGACCTATGGAGAGGAAGGGAAGAAAGTAAAGGAGAGAAGGAGACAGAAGTTGGACAGATGCTTGCTTATGTCGTCATAAAAATATGCCTGCAGTATAGATGAGTCCTCTCACAAACTTTAGTTCAATAGCCAATCATGCCAAAGTATAAAGCAACAAACCCGCTTGTATCTAACATTGTATTCTGCCGAGCAATGTAGAGCACATCCAAATTATACGTATAGAGTTCTAAAAAAGTTGTTAGAAGTCTGAGAGACAGTAAATCCGTGTACTTAAAATGAATTAAAAGCGCTAACATTGTCCAGTGAACATAAACTGGCATGCCAATTACAACTGTGGAAATCTCAATGGTTACATAAAAAGTTAATGAAGGGACAATTGCCTTGCTCAGACAGTTTTAGTGTTGGGTTCTATTGGTGTTTTGAGGCTGCAGTTGCCCCTTTGCGTGGATGTGTCATGGATTTGGAATTATTTATAAGTGGCTCATTTCCAGTTAGACTCCCAAAACACCTATCACACTTACAGCTCAAAAACCAAATCCCAAACTGTTTACAGAATTTCACTGAAAGATTATGAGGCAAGTCATTTTTTTTTTGCCACACTTGTGACATGGCACTAAAGGTGGGAATGTTGGTAATTGTTCACTCGATCCACCACTCTGATCCAGACTGAAATATCATCATCATAATCATGATGTTGAATGTCCCACCGATAACTGTTATATGGATTGCCATAAAATGTTGTACAATTGGTACAGCTCTGTTTGTTGATACCTTGACTTTTTTTACAAGCACCACCACCGAGACTACATTTTCACTTATCCATTGAAATATCTCCACATCTATTGGATGGATTGGTGTAAAATTTGGTACATATTCATATGACTTTGGTGTTTCCCTGAATTTCCATCTATGCATTAGTTCAATACTTGGTTTACTACCTACCTACCTGCAGAACTAATTACATTCCCATCACTCTCTGCTGTACTTTGTACTTTCAGTGCTAATTTTGCTTTCATTTGTACTTTCATTTATACTTTCATTTGCTAATTAGCACTTTCAGTGCTAATTAGCAAATATTAGCATGTTAACACGCTTGACTAAGATGGTGAATAAGGTCAACTTTATCTTCTGTGGCCTAAGTATAGCCTCACAGAACTGCATGGCTAGACTCTTAGTCTTGTTAAAATATGGAAGAAACAGTTAAAATATGGAGCAACAGCCATATGTAAAACTGTTTCAACATAAAATAACCACTTTCATGTGATGTGTATGCTAAATCAGAGAATTATTAGTCCTACTAAATCCAAATTATGAGCTGAAATATGCTAAAAAGCTCTGTAGAACAGAGGGAAACTGCAGAGTCGGGTGATAATTCTCAGTGGGTTCATACACTGTTCAAATTACACATTGTTATTTGACCCATTGTTAATATAAAACTATTCATTAGTGCAGCTTTAATACAAACAAACATACTGAAACTAAAAACACTGAAGCCCTGCTCACATCCACTAGATGTTAATCACAATACTAGTGGATGGAATGAAGAAGACGATGAAAATGTTTCCTGTAAGATTATTACTAGTAAGGCTTGTAGTTTAGTTTAGTTTTTTATTCTGTCATGTTTAGAATGTCTTTTGCTCTTTAGATTCCTTGGTAAAAAAAAACAACCCTTGGTTTATTTACAAGATGCCAACATTTGCCATCTATACAGTAAACAAACTGGAGACATCACAGTTCTACCTACTTCTACATTACCTGTGACACTAGATTTTAGACTAAGATGTTAGAATAAGTGGCACAGGCTATGCGCCCTCCCACTAATACTGCACTGACCTAAATCGCTGTTATAATAGGGAAGACCAAATCCTCTTTATTCTTAAAGTTGGGCTGAAACTAATGACAGGTTGGACCCAAAGATCCTTGTCCTGGTGTTTGTCCTGCGGTAGATATTCTGATATTCGGCACTGAAGTGTTGGTCTTTTACATCAATAGGTAAAGCAACTCTTTTTCAAGTGGCTGGCATTGCAGGGTGACATAATAAGTGGAAAAGCTCCCTGTCAATCATCCTTTCCGTGTATCGTACTGTCATTACAAACTGAAACAGCCTTCTTGGCTCCTTGTGATAGTTCATGTGAAACTGGATGTGCAAAATGTAAGATTCTTTACTTGCTGACAGGCAGAAATTAGCCAGACTATCAAGTAAAGTGTCATTTCTGTTCTCCAATTTGTCTTAATCTCTTCAAAGTTATTCTTCTTTTATTCCTTAACACTCCCTTGTGTATTCAAAGTGTGTGAAAGTATGTTGCTCATCCTTCACCTGTCAGCTAAGTGAAGCAAAAAGATCAAAAGATAACCCACTGATGTACTTGAAGAAAATGACCCTAATCTCTCTGTTTTGGTATTTTCATATACATGTTTCTTTTTATTCAAAATTATATTGAACATCTAACCTGTCTTGCTAACGCTGCATCACTAATTAACAGATTTTTCACTAATTAACAGCAGAACAAGTTATAGACACAACACTGACACATTTTCACTTTCCATTCTATTTACACTTCCGACAGACACAGAGAAATATGAGCATTCATTTGGAGTTTTGTTTCTGACCACCTGGAGAATATAAGTCCAATATGAACTCTCCTTTAGCTCTGTTTTGTCTCTGCCAACTGCTGAGAAAAATGTCTAGCTTTAACTGCTAAATGCTCCACTATGTTCACCAGCTAGTTGCTAACTGTGTGCTGGTTGGGGCTGGGCAGGTAGTGTACAGTTTATCATTACTTTTCACTGAAAACATCTTGATGAGAGTGCAGAGAGTGAACCAAAACAGTAAAGTTTGGGGCCCTAAATCCAAACCATGAGCTGAAAGATGTGGAGCAGAGGGAATAATCAGGTGATAATTCTCAGTGGGTTCATCATATTATAATATGGAAAAAAAATAATCTAAAAATATTGATTAATGCAGCTTTAATACAAACATAATGAAACTAAAAAGATTGAAACCCTGCTAACTTCCACTAGATGCCACTACATCACTGCACACATTACTGTAGTACTGTAGGAATGAAGAAGACAATGAAAATGTTTCCTGTAAGATTATTACTAGTAAGGCTTGTAGTTTAGTTTGTCTTGATGGTGGCACTAGGTCATGGAGGGTCCAAATGGAAATCTTCCTTTGTAAGTATGCTCTATTAGATTTTAATATTTCATGTGTACAAGTCAAAACTGTGGCCTGATTGTGGTACTACAAGAAATGTCACAGGGTCACCAAACACATAAAGAATCATCCAAGTCAAGTGAAATAAGAATATCCACATCAGAGTTCATAAAGAATAACAGATATACTTATATATATATGTTATAATTTTACAGTCTATCCCTACTGATAATGTTACTACATATTGAAGTGTATCAAGTTACTTGATAATGCGCTGTGTAAATCCTTCGTCTTACAGCCCTACAGCCCTACAGCAACAACATTTGACAACTGAAACATTGGAAATTACGTTGTCGCCCTAAGGAAAGAAGATGTTTATTGCCTCCATCATGAAGGCATAAATCTCTGGTTACCAGCAGCTTCAGTTTGAAAATATTTTGGTCGACATCAACATCTGTGAATTTCCACTGCGTCCTCTCGAATACTTACCTTTTAAATTTTCACTCTTGACAGAGGCTGTTCACCTGACCGCATGCCTCTATCTGATTTTCAAATGTTTGCTAAAACAGCATCAGTCAGCTACTGGGTGAGAAAAGTTTAGCTTCCGCAAAGTCGATGTGACAGCTTGAGATTTTCCAGCAGCTGAGTCATGTTTTAATGGTCCTACTCGCTCTTTATTGTCATCTGCTCTGGCCTTTTTTCTCTCTCTGCTGCTCATTTGAGAGGCTGATTGGTGGAAGTTAATGAGGGCTAATGGTCTGTCTCAATGAGTGAATGTGGGAACATACAACATAGAGCTGTCTGTCTCGATGGTATCACCTTTCCACAGTCACACAAATGTCTGCCATTTTAAAGAACACTGTAATTTATGACTACAGCTTATCTAGAAAACAATATCAGAGTTTTGTTACCAATACCAAAACAATGCTTTTTTTTTTTAAATCAATATGCATGTTTTTCAAAATACATTTTTCCAATCATCATGTTAACACAAACGTCTCAGGTTTGTCAGTGTTTAATTTTGTCTTAGCACGGAGTGGTCATACATATAATTATGACTGAAATAAAATACAGTTCAAAATGAAGTGTGATTCAACTCAAGAACTATCTTAAGAATAGGGAAACACGACTAAGAATGTGACCAAGCTTTCAGTGCCAGCTTTTGGCACTTGACAGTTTTCAATACTTGTTGCTACGGATACTTTCCGTTGGTATTCAAAAGGTATGAAGGTTCCAAACCCAACCACAGTTTTACTGTATAAAAAAGTGTTGCCGAAGAATCTGTATCACTGTTCTGCTTCAAAAACTCATATCAATTCACCACTAGCCTGTGTGTTTGAGGAAAAGTGCCTGTGGTCCAGCCAGTAGGCTAACCTGATGTTATCACTTCACACCAAGACAGACATAGTTGGGAAGTTAAGCTGAAAAAAAAAAATATATATATATATATATATAGCAGTTCTTATATCAAGTCAGTGAAACATGCCTTTGAGTGTATATGATGCAACCGATTTGCCCTCCATAATATTCTGTTACAAGGTTCTCCACAGTTATCCCTCCAGGTGCCCTTAATTTTTTTTTTTTTNATCAAGTAAACAAAATTATGAGTTCATTTTTACCATATGCTTCTGAAATGATGAAAAAAATATCCATCCACTCCACATTAAAACAGATTTTTAACCTGGTTGCCAAGTCGTGACTCTTCTTTCCTACACAGGTAGCTGGAAAACACAAGACAAATATAAACAAATGATTGTGTTAGAAAACATAGAATAATGGAAAGTAATATTCATATAGACAGAAACAGTATAAC
>NTHP01000127.1:1231614-1262135 GCA_003416845.1 Oplegnathus fasciatus
ATAACAAAAGCTCTTGATTTTGAGGTTGAAATTCTTGAAACAGCCGTTGAGTAAACAACCACACCACAAAGTCCGTTTCGTAGCTGCTCTGGAGCTTTCAGTTATATTACATCTGCATTTTGTCTGAACACTATAAGATTAATAATTATTTTTTCATTTGGATAATTATTTTAATTAAAGTTGTAATCTCGAAGATTTTCATTTTGTTGTCTTTTGTGGCAGCTGTGGCGATAATCGGTAATTACAGGTGTGTTTTTGGACCTCACTTCCCAAGTTTCCTCGTCTGTAGTCGTCGACCTTTTCTTTGTTTGTTCGGCCATAATAACCGTTTACTCACAACGCTAGCAGAGACCTGAAAGAACACCACGCCGCTTCACACACAGGTGAGTCGAAGAGCGAGTCTCTTGCGTTAAAAGCCTTGTTAAAAGTCTAATTGTGTGCCGCTTGTGATTTTTCCGGGAAAGTTGCTCCAGATACCTGGGTCGTAATACTGCAAATGCTGCAGGCTTTCACCAGTGGGCCATAGGCTCAATCACCATTGTGTTACATATTTCGTCGATAGATAGTGCTTAACAGACGTTTATTTAAATGAAAATCTTCAAGATTATATCTTTAATTATTAGAAATAAAATTAAAATTAATTTTGGTTCACTTCATACATACTGAGCACGAGCCTGTTTTCAGCTACCATCTTTGTCTGGCGTAAGAAATAGAGTTGCAACTTAGTAAACAAGTTAAAGGTCATTTTTATAGTAAAGTGGACGGAATTGGTTTGAAGAATTTCTGAAGTTTTCAGAAATACCCTCAAAGCAGCTGTAAGTGTTATTAAATGACCTTCTGGGTTTCAAGAGTTGTCAAATCTTTCAGAAAAACGGATCCTTAGCGCTGCCTCATGTGAGCCTCCAGAACAGCTTCAGCGCTCCTTGTCATAGATTCTCCAAGCGTGAGGAACTCTACTGGAGGGATGAACACCATTCTTCCAAAAGATACTCCCTCATTTGGTGTTTTGTCGATGGTGGTGGCCGCTGTCTAACACGTCACTCCAAACTGTTCAGTGAGCCCTTGTGACCTGTGTGGAAGCATCTCCATTCAGTATGTTTCTCAAGCTTATTCAAACTTATTTTACTTTACCTATCTATCCATGCCCATAATCACGAGACTGCAGCTCTCACAGAGCTACAGTTACTCTCACCCTCACATTTACCACAAGGTGGTGTTAGAGGCCTGCAGAAGGTAGCCAGTCTTCAGCAGTAGTCATGTAGAGACAGACTGATCCAGTGGGAGGAAAGGTAAAGTGTGCGGATCAATTGAAGCATTTATTATTGGCAAACGTGAGTGCATTCTCCTCTAACCAGCTCCTGACTTAGACCAGTGCCTTCCCTATCATTTTAGTAGATCACGTATCAAAATTATACTCGTCTTTCTTTAGAAATCCCACCGATGCACCTGTAGAGTGCATTCTCAGGCTGCGTCTGTTACAATACAGCATATGGAACAAAGCCAGCATTCAGTACCATTCAAAGATGTCGTTTATTGAAAGTACCGAAATCACGATAATACCTCTAAACATTCTGAATAGAACTGAACTGAATTATATTTGAATAACACATTTGTAAAGGACTGTGTCTTCACTAATTACTCTGTAATGTCTTGACTATCAATCAGCTCAGGTATTATACAAAGATCTTTTCTGACAAAGCTGTTATTTTGCATATTTCATCTGTTCAAACTTGAGGTTATCCTGGGCTCACTTTCATACCAATTCCCTCCTGGATTCTTCAGTGCTACAGCTTCTTCCCTCACTCCCATGTCTTGCTTTAATTGATTCTCCTTATTACGTTCCTCAGCGGGGCGTCTACCGTCTTTTAAAAGTCTGTTTAACCAAATTCAATTGTGGATTTTCTTTTTGTCAACAGAAAGTTAACATAACGTGGTTAAAGTCCGTAGCACTCAGGAACAGCAGGCACTCAGCACAGTGGGGGAAATACACAGAGACACCATTTTCAGGTGCAAAACAAACATCTTAGAGTATGTGTGGTAAAAAGAAGAACGACGGAAGAACAAACAGGGATTATTCTGGATCCAGAGCTCTCATTCAGGTGGAGGTACACAGGAAACATCTGTCTGTCTGATCTAGCTCACAGTCCAACACAGTTTTCCAAAAGCCAGCCACATTTCAAGACTAAATACTTCAGGATAAGGGATCGAATGAAGGAAGGATGACAAAGGCTGTCCTGTTCGAAAGGTTCTTGGAAATGTGGCCAAGAAATAGAGCCTTCTTTAATTTGCTGTTGGAGGACATAACTGATGTTTTCTTCCCAATACTTGGAATCCAAAACTCATGGAGTGCAGTTCACCTGTATAATTTTGGTCAGGCCAGGAAGATGGAGAATCCTCTGTAGACCACATTCTGTGAGGAAGTACAGCTCCTTTAAAGCCTTCAGTTCTATGAAGGCTGTATTCTTATTGGCCCCTGAATTGGGACACAGCTATATCAGTCTGTTTAATGTCATTTTGCTTTCACATTGTTTTCACATTGTTTTCACATTGTTTTCACACTGTCATTTGATACGTTGGTATTATAAAATATCAATTATAGCTGCTTTAAGAGACACTTTTTAAAATGATTCCACTCCGAAGTTGGATTGGATTTGTCTTTTTGCAGAGATATACGATCAGCTTGTATTTAGAGTTAATCTACAGCATAGTAATGACAATAGGACACTTTTTCCCCCTGTTAAGGTTTTTTTGGGGTGAGTTTTTCCTAATCCAAATCAAGGGTTTAAAGCTAGAGGGTGTCGTATGCTGTACAGATTGTAAAGCCCCATGAGGCAAATTTGTGATTTGTGACATATAGAAATAAAATTGACTTGACTTGATGCTCTTCTCTGCAACAACAATGCTTTAGCATAGACTCCTTTAAGCTAATCTTTGTTCATACAGCAGCTGGATGTTTGCATGAAACACATCAAGCTTTTTACCCTCTTAACTCCTTGTCATAGTTCATGTATTTTTATCTGTCTTGCAACTTCTTATTTTATCAAACCATGCTTTTACGATTATGAGAATAGAGATTATGTGTGTGTGTTTATGTGTGAGTGTGGTGCTAGCTTGCTGAGGTCAGTAAAGGGGTGTAATAGAGGAAGAAGCTTGATAATGGCTCAGCCTCAGACCTCCAGAGTCTGCAGCAGATTCCCGAGTCCACAGTCATCAGCATGCACACCACGTGACACCTCTCTCTCTCTCTCAATCTTTCTCCCCCTCCTCCTCCTTCTTTTTCTCCTCCCTCCTCTCCCGCTGTGTGTCTCCCTCTCTCTACTTCTCCTCTGGCTCAGTGGTGTGTTTCCAAGAGATAAGACCCTTGCTCATTTCACACATGAGCAGAGTGGAGTTGGGTAAGGCTGTGTATATGTGTGTTCATTGTGTGTGTGTATACCTGTGTTTGTGTCTGCATGTGTGTGTGGGTGTGCGTATGAGTTCGCACACTTATGTATGCGTTGAAGGTTAGAGAAAAAGAGTACAGACTCTGACTCCAAGTTTTCTCCACTTGCTGCTTCTTTACTTCAGCTTTTTGAGGCGTTGATTTGTCCATCCTCCAGAGCCGTCTGACAGAGTGTGAAAGCAACATTAATTTCACTGTTAAACTCTCAATTTTCACTTTAGTAAGTTTATAATTCTAGACCTAATCATAGACCGCAATTTTTCTACTGAAACATGCAAACACAACTTATCAAATATGTTAAGAAAAATACTTTGTAGTGCAAAAATCCCAGACTTAGTCGAGTCCAGTAGGCTTTGATTAGACCCAAGGGAATATAAGAGCAACACAAGCTGTGTTTTAAATCAGTCGACCAATATTAACAAAGTAAAATGACAATGGGTTTAAAACAGCATAAACAGGAAAACAAGACTAAGAGTCTACAGCCATGCTAGCGACTCTGTGAGACTGTGCTTAGGCACAGTGGTGCTTTGAGCCAAATGCTAACACATCATATTATGTAAGCATTCTAAGGTTTGTTAATTAGCACTAAAAATTAACTACAGCTGAGGCTGATGGGAATGTCATTAGTTTTGCAGTTATCTGGTCATAAATCAAGGTATGTAGTAGTGTTTTTATAAATTATAATATAGAATATAAAAGTTTGATCTGATGATGGCGCTAGATTAAAAAATCCAGGGATCATCAAAGTATTACATTTACAAAGGGGGGCATGACATTTTTGTACCAAATTTCATAGTAACCCATTCAACAGTTCACTCAAAACCACAAAAGTCAACCTCATGATGGTGTTCAAGAAAAAGTCAGAGGACACATGTATACGCTTATGCATGCACCATAGGCGTTTTCATGAGGACGGGGGACAATTATTTCAGTGCTTAGCACACCTACTGAGCACACCTTTCAACACCACGGGTGCCATGAACGCAGCATTTTCGTAGCCGGGTACTTTATGAAGGAGTAAGCCTCCTGGAGCTCTTTAGAAAAGACCAATTTTCTCTTCGGCATGACAGCTAACCGAGCCACAGAAAGAGCGTCATAGCCTATACCGCTCGCCCATGACTCATAGGCTAGCAACAGCCTTGACAACAACACCTTGATTGATTGACACACATGCAGACAAATCAGTGTTGAATTCAGATGCATGGTGCATTGTTTATGTTTTTATATTGGGTTAGATAATAATGAGTGGGACAGAACATGATAAGCGTCTATGTGCTGAAAACATATAATATTATAATTATTATTTTAATTGGGGTGAAAACCGGGACAATTTGGTAGTGAATGTTGAAAACCGGGACATTTGTTGGGACTCTGGACATTCAGCTTGAAACAGGGACAATCCCAGACAAACCTGGATGGCTGGTCACCGTACCATGAATGTCATTACAAATTTTGTGCCATTACATCGAGTCAATATTGAGGTATTTCATAGAATAAGTGAAAACTTTGACCTGCTGCTGGCGCCAGAGGAAAAGGCAGCGATCACCAAAGTCACTGCGGTTCATCCTCAGGGCACCATGGATAACTGTACTAAATTTCAATGCAATCCATCCAGTACTGTAGTTGCTGAGATATTTCAGTAAAAGCCCAAACGGTCAAACTGGTTGTGCTAGAAGTAAAGTCTGGGGCTCACCAAAGTCAGTGTGATTCATCCTTGTACTATGCTTGTACTCTTGCAGACACAAGAGGAGGTTATGAGTATGATATACACAGTGTGCAAAAACATATTTAGGTATCAGACAGGGTGCTGTCTAGGCTCTGATCCATTTGCTGTTCAGTCCATTTCAGCTTGGGTTTTGTTTTTTTGTTTTGTTTTTTAATGGACGTCTCAATTTAAGGTTTGTGCAGATAAGTCACATCTCCTTTTCAGTGGGTTCACTTTTTTTAGAGATAAAAACCTTTACATCGTAGACAGCACCAAACTACCAGAAGTTTAATACGCATTAATTTAGGGAATAAACAACATCTCTGTACTGTAATTTGTTTCCACTAAGCCCTTAAACAATGTTGTCCTCTCTTGCATTTTTTTTCTTTTGCATTAGCTCCTGTGTGATTCAGAGTAATAGTTAAAAATGACTTACCTCACAGTTAATCGGTCTCATCAGGGACGGCGAGAGGACACCGAAAGACGACAGTTATCCATGCAAATACAAGCTAATGAAGAGTTTGCTCCATCCTCAGAGGAGCCCCTTTGTCTCTGCTACTCAGGCTTCTCTGAGAGTAGTTTGGCGGGAGGACAGGCGCTCACAGCACTGTTCATTTGCCCAGACAGTCGAGTCCCGAGAGAGCAAAGAGGAGGCGTCGCTGCAGAGGAGCTCTCAGACAGATTTGAGTGGTCTGCTTGGCCTGTCCCACAGTTAACTGTCTCATTCTTGGCTCGCCTGTATTGGGCCGCATCGACTCTCACTGTCAAAACTGGCAGAGGTGTTTGAAAAATGCCTGTCTTCATTTATTTTCAACCTGTGTGGGTCAAGCATGTGTCTTATATTATACAGTATGTTTTGCAACCTTTCTTGACTGAATTTTAAAATGAAATTTTGGTTATCTTTTCAAACACTATTACACTATTAATTAACTATTAATGACTATGTCAAGATCTTGTATTCAAGGCTAGGTTACCAAATGGCAAAGTGTGCAACTGCCCCAGAGCCCCAGACCCCCAGTGGCCCCATAGGCTCCAGATTCTGGGAAATAGTATATGGCAATTTGATTAATTACAAATGTGTTTGAAGTGGCTCCTGCATTTTTACCTAATCTTGGGGCATTGTCTTGTAAAGCAAGACTTACCCAAAATGTAAGTCCTGTGACCCCTTAAAACAAAGCAATATCTTTGACTTTTGACTCCTTATCACCAGTTGCATATGTCCATTGGTTGTGACCAGTTCAGCCAAAGAGTCATTTTCCTGTCTTTATTAGAATAATTTATAGGGTCCTGAAGAAGTAAAATTATCCAGAAAAAAAGCAAAGGCTACACAAAAGGCTTAAACAATTAGCATAACTTTATGTAGCAGAATCTTTTTCTTTTCTTTCCTCTCGTGTTAATCATCTTGTGACCCTTTATAGGAGTCATTACATTACATTACATCTATTAAGCTTTTATCCAAAGCGAATTACAATATGTGCATTCAACTCCATGTGGAAACAACCCAAAATTGCAAGAATCATGCATCATGTTGGCAGATCAACTTCATCAAATATGTTGAACTGCTACAAGTACATTTAGAAAAAATAAGAGATAGAGAAAGAGTTTTTTATGGGCCAAGGTGCAGTCTGAACAGATGACTTTTTAAGTTTGTGAAGGAACATGTGTAGAGTTTCTTCTGTCCTGATGTCAATGGGGAGCTCGTTCCACCTTTGTGGAGTGAGTAGCAAACCAGCCGGCAGTTGCAGAGCATAGTGGACGCGCTGGAGTGTATGGTTTGACCATGTCATGGATGTAGGACATGGTCAAACTGTGAGTCTGTACCCTGGTTTGAGCCATGGACAGCACAGTAGGCAAGTACTAGTGTCTTGAATCGGATTCAAGCAGCCACTGGTAGCCAGTGCAGGGTGCAGAGGAACTATGTAGTGTTAGAGGACTTGGGTAGAATTAGTTGAGTCTCATCTGCATAGCTGTGGAAGGAAAATCCCATGTGAGTGAATAACAGTGTACTTGGTGTAATGAGAAAATAGGAGGGGACACAGAACAGAACCCCGAGGGACCCCAGTAGTGAAACTACAAGTTATACAGACATGGATTCTCTCCGAGTTACCTTGTAAGTGCGGCCGTTGAGGAAGGATGTGAACAGAAAGAGTGCAGAGCCAGAGACCACCAGTTCTTGGAGGTTCACCATGTTAAACGCTGCTGAACGTCTAGCAGGATGACGACGGAGGAGAGGGAGGCTGCTCTGGCAGTGTGCAGTTCTCCTGTGACGACAAGGAGGGCAGTCTCAGTTAAGTGGCCTGCCTTGAAGTCAGACTGGTGGGGGTCGAGAAGGTGGTTCTGGTGGAGATATGCAGAAAGTTGAGTGACGTGAAGTGTTTTAGAAAGAACTGGAAGCAGAGAGACAGGTCTGTAATTCTTAACATCAGAAGGATTGAGTGTGGGTTTCTTTTAAAGAGCTGATTTTAAAGTGATAAGAAAACAACCAGTTGTCAAAGAGGTACGGATGGGGTTGGTGAAGAAAGGAAGGAGATTGGGTATAATAGACTGATAAAGGTGAGAGGGGATAGGATCAAGAGGTCAGGTGGTTGGGCCGGGGGAGGTGACCAGGGTTAGTACCTTACTGGGAGAGAGGAGTGAAGCTAGAATAGGAGATGAAGAGCTGGATATAGGACAGGTGGTGCCAGCAGGTGGGTGGGGAAATGAAGAGTGTATGTCATCTATCCTTTTTAGTTTAGTTCTTTGTTTAGTACTAATTAACAAATGCATGTAGCATGCTGACATCAGCTTTCAGCTCAAAGCACTGCTATTCCTACAGCCTCAAAGGTCCCCTAGCATGGCTATAGACTCTTAGTCTTGTTTATCAAGTCAAGAGTCAAGAGTTTCTTCTTCTTCTTCTTTTAAGTCCTTTTTCATGTCCTACATCATTTTGTCTGTCCCCTGCATGTTTGTAATCATTGCTATTCACTGCTATGAGCATCCAGTCTCTTAAAACAAATCAGACTAGACTTTAAATCTAAATATAAGATTATCCCACTAACATTTTTTGTTTTTTACTTTTTAAGTAAACCATGTTTGCAATAAGAATACTAAAACTAGCAAAGTTCAAATGGCACAAATATAACCTCCCACCATAGATCATGCAAGTACAACATAAAACTGAAAATATCTTGGGGATGAAATATTATATAAGAAAGTGGAAAGAGAATGATGGGAAAATTGGGGTTTAAAGAAAAATGCTTTTTTCCTACTAACATTGACATTGTTTACCCGTACATTACTGAGTATATCAGAGACACTGAAATCTAGTCAGTCCCAAGTATTGTGCATTGTGCAGATCTGCATTCTCTTGTCACCTCACACTGTGAGTGGACCGACCTGGCCCCCTCCCTGGTTATTGTTATGATATTCTTACTATAGCACAAGAGTAGATTATATGTGAAATTGCCTTGCTTCCATCTTTTCAGCAGAGCTATAAAATAATCCATAAGGAAAGCATACGCTGAGGTCATCATAAATGTGTAAGAATTAGATAAGGAAAACTATGGTAAAAGAAAACCTAAATTTAGAAAATGTAACAATATAGTGCAGCTTCCAGTCCCAGCATGGCCCTACAGTATAGGTTATTGCCTCCAGATAATACAGTGCTGCCCAGAGTCTGAACCCTGTGGTCGGGTAATACAGAGGCTAGACTTGGCAAACCTGAAGCAGACATTAAGTCTGAATTTGTATGCAACTTAAGTGTGATCCGAGTGTGAGCTTCAAACTTGAGTCGCCCTCCCTAGTTGAAGCAGGTAGAGTCGTCACTGGTGGGTGGACACCAGGTCTCACTGAGCGTCTGACACTTTCCTGACAAACATAAACTTCTCTAGCTCAGGGCTGAAGCAGAATATAGCAATCCAATCTTGGGTTATATTAAGAAGCTCCAATGTACTTATTACATGAGTGCCACACTGAGGCCCGTCTCCTCCAAGCTTGGGAAGAGGAATATAGTGCATATCAGTGCAATCATACACCCACGGTGAGTTATATTAAACCTATGTGGTTAGTGTCAAATAATACTTTTCAGCAGCTCTGCGCCAACTGTTAATTCTGCCTCCTCTCCTGAGAGGATCCAATATTAGCCTTCCATTTGGTAATTATGTCACTTATATGAAAAGCATGTAATAAATCATAATGACTTGTTTTAAAAGCTTCACTATATATTCTACATATTGAAGGATCATTATAGTTATTTTCCCATATTTGAGTTTCCCAACTATTTTCTGGTTTTACTATATCAGCTGATCTTGTTAAAAGGACGTGGTTAGACGTGGTAGCTTGTAATCTTTGTCTCCAAATGCTTGTGTATAGTTTCTATTTGTATTTTTGTATTCTTCTTATTCTAGTTTTATATACCTCTGTTATTTATTCTTTTACCTTATCTGTACTTGTTGCTGTCAATGTGCTGCTGCAACAACCAAATTTCCGTGCTGGGGTTCAGTAAAGGTTTATCTTATCTTATCTTAGGTTCAACTGTTGGAATGTGCTTTAGTTCGTCAGTGTGTTGAAGTAAAATATAAATATAAAATATGATACACACTCAGTCGTCATGGTGCGCAAGTAATATGGAAATGGTAAGAATACGCACAGCAGGTCAGCAATTTATAGTTGTAAAATCAGATGGTGAGTCAGCCTGTTAGAAGTATGGGTTCCCTTATCACAGGGACACACGATACGATTGTTGAGACTATTATACGTGTGATTTGGGCATGATGGCTGATCAAACCAAACTGAACCAAGTCTGTTCCAGTCTGGTGTTGGTGTTGACAGGGAGATAAAATCATTCAATGTGTGGCATTGAAGAATTATAATATTTGACTGAATTGTTGAATTGTTAAGAGAAGAGTATATTGGACTCATCAGGTGGTCAGAGGCACAACTCCAAAATGTATGTTAATGTTGCTCCATATCTGCTGGATGTGTAAATAAGAAAGTGTTTGCTAACACGTTCACCATAACAACTTTATAAGGTGATAACATGTCAGTGTTGTGTTTACAGCTTGTTATTATTACAGTGGAAACCACTTATAGTGATCACTGTTACAGTGACCAACTGCTTATATGGATCAAAAAGCTTGGGACAGAGTCATTCCTATACAAAAGCTGTTTAAATGATTCACTTATAGTAACCAAGTAGTCCACTCACAGTGTTCATTTTGGGTCTTTTCATACATGTGGTAAACGGTGATTCAATTTTTTTTACTTTATTCCTATGATACTTTGCCTTGCAGTAACCCGTCTTCTTCCAGATGGCTACCTGAGGCTGGTGCGGCCCGCACGTTGAAATCATGACGGGAAAAAGAAAGTCATTTTCTCTCAATGAAAAATGTAGTCTCCTCGAAGCTTCTGACAAAGTGCCAAAAATGAGCCAACGAGATGCAGCAGCGCACAGGTGTTACCTTTCCAGCTTCGGTCCTCCGAACCGTAGTTGGGAGATCTCTGGTTTCTTTAGGCTAATGGCGTTAGCCTGGCTCGCCAGTTAGCTGGTAACTAACCTCTGTAGCCCGGGCAAGCCTTGTTTCATAAAACAGGGGCTTTATTCACTTGCAGTGAACACAATACATGGCCCTTTTCACAACCGCTTTACTTGAACCTGAGCTTATCTACACACATAGGAGAGACTCACTTCCCATAAGAAACCTGCCAGACTCCGTCACATGCACACGTCCACCAGGCCACCTTCCTTAAAGGGGAAGGCATCTGTGGTTGAAGTCGCCCTCGTCAAATGGATTGATAATGCCCGGTCACATAATGCCCCCTAAATAGCGCAAGTTACCCCAGTAAATAGCCAAGCTGTCTGTTTCATTACTTTATATTCATGTAATTAATATACAAATGTCAATTAGATGTTAATCTGCATGAGAAATAAAGAAAAAAATCGGTTATAATAATCATCTACTTACAGTGATCAATTTGACCCAGACAGATGTGATCACTGTAAGAGGTTTTCACTGTACTATTGTTAATGCTGGTTTAAAGTATGTGGATGAGTCATGTTTTCTTGTGAAATGTAAATTACAAATGTCATGCACTTGCCACCTCTGTTGTACAGATTTGGGGAAACCTGGACCTGTTCAAAACAACATATATTGGGGAAAGCTGCATGAGCCTCCTCCAGCTCTCCAAATAAACATGATCTTTACTTGAATCATTTCGAACGCTTGTCTCTGAGACAAAAGTAAACAAAGTAGGTAGCACACTGGAATAGTCACTGTGGCTTACTGCATAGGGATCTACATACGGGGCAACTTGCTGGCTGACTTGTCAAGCGTGCTGAGTTGTGGAGGTTATCTTGATTAAACTTTTTAATATTATTATAAATTTGTGGTGGTGTGTGTGAGAAACTTCTGGGTGGTCCCACAAAAAGACATCATCACCAAATCATCACCACAATATTCTGTTATAAACAGAAGAATAACAGCAAAATGCACCAATCTGTTGTATGCACTGCGAGGAGAGAGGAGAGAACACAAATCTAGCTTTAATTGAACCCTTTAAACTGCAGATGTAAATGCTTAAAACTTGTAATTTTCCACTCTTTACAAATGGGAGGGCTGAGCTCATTACAGTTTCCTCCAAGATAAGCTGTGGGCTGCTTATAAAAATTATACATTTTGAGGTTCAACTAATTCCATGTCACAGACTGCATACATTAGCAAGTGTACAGAATATTAACAGCAGATCTCTAACTGCTGCCCTTTGGCTCCATGTTGAGATTTGTTCTGACATGTTACAGAACAACCAATAAAGACCAATGAAAATTAATTAGCACTATTTGATATACTGGGATGTAATGATCTTCAACATGTATCAACTATGTCACTGTGGTCCTTTTTAGGCATCTGTGAGTTTGAAAGTTTGACTTCAATTTCCATTCAGCTGAGTTGAGACACTATGATGATGTTCATGTATTGTACAAATATAAATGCATAAGAAAAGCACCAGGTCATGCTTTTACAGATTTTCTTTGGTTTTAGAAATTTGCTCTTTGAGAATTTCCCCATATGCATCACTGAGGCCTCACCATTAACAGAACACCAGTAATGGGGGCTGAAAGAATGTAATTACAGAGGCAAAATATGAATTATGGACTCATAAATCATGTTGGTGGGCAGGCAATAATGCTCACTAGTGAAGTGCCAACAAACAATGGTCTAATTACCCGCCAATTACCTGGTTAATAATGCTTTTCCAGGGCCAGTCTGTTGACCTGTCGCTAAGATGACACTCACCATAATGAATCTGTTAACCAAGGAGAAAGTATCAACATGGAGGACAGCCAGAATCCAGAGGCTTAGACTGTCTTGAAGAATATAATCATTGCATTGCTTTTCATCACAGAGCGGTTCAATATGTCATTTTTCTTGACATTACCTGCAAGCCATACAAGCCCCTGAAGACCATATATTACGATGACGGAAATGTGTCCATTGAATTCAGTGATTGTAAGCTTCACGCTGAAACGTAAACATCCATTTTTGGTCAGATATGGAGGCATCAAAATTTATGAATGAAAGTGACAGTCACAGCTTAATTTAGTGTGCAACTTCAGTAAAGAAGTGCATTTATTTCCATATAATGCTACTTTATACATATACCACCAGCTAGAACATTAAAATGGTGCTTACATATCAATGGATCATCAATACCACATCATCCACATCAACAGGGTGTGATCGGGGCCGTAGGTGCTTTCCATTCTTCAAATTGTGCTTCCTCCATCCATCAGCCTGTGACCCGGAAATTGATCGAGGTCCACCTTCATTGGAGATGTTCCAATCTCTTAAATGCATCTTGGAGGAGACGAGGAGAGAGGAGGCGAGGTCAGAGCGAGGAACCACAGGTGTATCCTATGCAGAACCAGATGGTAACACCCCTTTGATCGGAATCTGTTTATGATTGGTCGTCTGATCTGGCGGAAATGTGAAGAGAACGGCCTGGCTGTTGTGGAGGCAGCACCAATGGCTCTGTAGTTACTCTATACTTAGTTACTCTATAGTTATTTATTCATCAAATAAAAATATTACGTTTGTTTTCTCCATAAGCTAAAAGGCTTTTCTGTTCTTCCCCATTTCTTATTTTCCATTTCAAGTGCATCTTGTCTGATCCAAGAAAAATATACAGCTCGATAGTCCCATGCAGCCGCACATTCGTGATTATCACCATTAGTCCCTATTAGTCTGATAATATCAATATGAGCCTGAATTGAACATCAGACTTACTGTACATGTGGTCTTTCACAAACTAATTACACTATAGATTTTTATTTAGAACATTTATAGTTGTTTTTATTGCTCCCTCACATTCGTTCTGCTTATTGTTATTTCAGTCACACTCTGTGACACCCTGATGCCACAATATATCTACAATCAGTATTGGAGCAGCAGTCATCAGATGTCAGGTGTTGTTTTGTTTTTTAAACCGTTACCGTTCTTCACATTTGATAGTTGACTTTTCCACATTTGACAGTTGAGATGCGGCGCCTTATGAGTACTTGCCATCTCCTCAAAATGGCGCTGGAGTGAGCGAGGATGTCCCATTTGGTAAATACAAATTCCTCCACCCTTGCGTCTCTCTCTCTCACATACTCGCTGGGAAGAGCTGAGATGGGAAGTGAGGAGCCACGTTAGCTAAATGGAAAGCAACCCCAGGATGGGACAGTCAGTGGAGTTGGGGCTGCAGCGCCACTGGTGAGGATGAGGATGTATCACTGAAGCTGCTTCCTGGAGTTCAGACAAAACCTAACTCAACACCCATGTCATTTTACTATTTTAATTACTACCTTATGTTATTGAGGCAATTATCCACCTAGCATTTGAACCTATGTCACCCAGGTCCCAGTGGTGATCTTATCCCTACACTATCCTGCTGCTGCCTTTGCAGATTCATTAATCATCCATCCAGTGCGGCCAGCACACTTTAACTTTTATGTTCTTGCTTAAAACGCAATAGTGGGTTAATATCATTCTTTACATGGTTTTGGTTTTACTTTTACCATATGTCATGTTATTTTATCTGGGGTTTAATGTATGTCTGTGGGAAGGCTAGAAAGAATGCTTTCTAGAATGGAGTCTTCTGGGAGCACACGTGTTTTAGTGTTACCACTCAGTTTCTGGTCCTTTAAACCCTGTTTGTACTCAAAACAGAAGGGGGAAAGTCTACCTCAGTTTAATTACATATATTAAAAACATACATGCTTTATGCTATCATAACATTTGACTTATTTTTTATTTTATTTCATCACATTCCCTCCCTTTTTTTCTCAGTTTTAACACCACCAATCACGTCCCATCCACCTTCTTCCTCCCAATGACTGACCAGTGTGCACAGGCCTGATTCCGCCCCTCGGCTGGTCCCTGTGGCCAGAGGAAAAACTGCCTGCTTATTAATTTGTTTTTTAATTGAATTTCTCCCACCATTTCTCCGCTTAGTTAATCCCTGCACTGGCCTGTGGGCAGATGATTGGCGTGTAATTACCAGCTGCTGGCATGTGTGCTTTCTCTGGGCTTCTTCTCTTATTCTGCTCACCGCTAAGGCGGCAAAGTCTTTTTGTCGATCTATCTCTCCTCTCTGCTCTGCACCTCCCTCTCTCCTCCCGTCTGTTTCTCTTTCCTATCTTCTCCCTCCTATCTCCTCCCCGTTCCTTGCACTCCAGCTCCCTCTGTTCTTCCTTCTCACTCAATCCATATATCTGAGGAAATATCACTCCCCAGAGGGAATTTAAAGAATGGGAGTAGTGTGGAGAGAAAAAAAACTAACCATTCTCTTATTTTCTTTTCAGGATCAAGAGAAAAGGAATGGGGCCCTCTTTTCCATTTTGTAATCATTTTCTGTGCTGGTCTATCGAGCGTGGCATCAGTCAGAGCAGGGGCCAAGTTAAGCTTCTCCATTCTTTGAGGACACATGTTAATAAAACAGCCAGCAGATAACAGTAATTACCTCTCAGTGGCTTCTGCTCCTCACTGGGGACACACTGTGAGAGAGAGGTCTGCCTCTTCTCAAGCCTGTACGTCCAAAAGATTAATTCTGTTTTTAATTAGAGCACACCCTGAGTGATACACCAAATGTAGCCTTCCCGCCGTCCTCCTCACTCCGTTCCTCCTCTGCTTCCCTGCCTCTCTGTCATCGCTGTATTAGCATAAGTAATTACAGATTCCTATTTGCCTGCATGGTCTCGCAGTTTAAAATGAACGTGTTGATCTCTTTTGATTCTTCTGTAGTTTGAGGCTGCCTGTCTTGTACAATTAAGATAACGTGCAGGGAGGGTGGTTGATGGTGGGGGGTTGGAAGCCTGCAACCCTGCTCTTAAAGCGTTATCTCTATTTTGTTGTAAACTCTCCAGAGCTCTGTGGAGATTTAAGAGGTGAGCAGTGGAGCTTATGCATGCTGAAGCTTGGGGGCCAGCCGCCTCACTGCGAGATGAATGTTCCAGAGACTCCGGGCTTGTGTCATTTCATTGATTTCACTTCAGACCAAATTTACAAGAAAAAAAAAAAACGAGAGAGCCCCGCCGACTTCATCTGAAAAATTATGTGTCTTTGAATAAAAGTGGATGTGCAGACATCAGCTCATTGTGTCAAACTAGTATTTGAGGTGTCCCAGTCCAACGGCATTATCATCATTTTGTGGTTAGGGCCCTGTTGTAACTGCAGCCCCCTTAAGTCTCTCATTAGAGCACACACACTTTCCCCACATTTCCAGGTGATAAAATATTCATGCATTATGAAATAAAGTGAAATGCTAATTCAGAAAGTGGATCACTGAGGCCACTTAATGCTGAGGCCACTTACTGTAGGTGCCTCTTGTGCATCTGTGACACTAGACTAGTGGCTGGGGATTAAAGCAAGAGTTCGACATTTTGGGAAATACACTCATTCCCTTTCTTGACGAGAGTTAGATGAGAAGCTCAATGCCACTCTCATGTCTGTACAGTAATTAGCTTAGCGTGAAGACTGGAAACAGGGAAACAGCTAGCCTGGCCTTGTCCAATGGTAACAAAATCAACACATCTAAAAACACAAGAGATACAGTTGCTGGAAGGCTGATTTTGTTACCTTGAGACAGAGTGAGGCTAGCTGTTTCCCCCGTTTCCAGTTTTTTGTGCTAAGCTAAACTGAATGGCTACTGGCTCCAGCTCCATATTGACCTTAGGGCGCTTTCACACCTGTAGTTCAGTAGACTCGGTGCGATTCGGGGGTGAAGTTGCAAAATTGTTGCATTTTTCATTTGGTTCAGTTCGCTTTCACACTGTTCTTTGTCAAGTGCACCAAATATTGTAAATAAATGTCACGCGGTCAAAACGATCGCTTGTCTATTGGACAAAATATCCAGTGAAACTTGCCGACACTTCCTGATCTCAGAAATAATGGAACAACACCACCAACACCTTAAGTTTTCTGGCTTTGCTTTGGTGTTTCCATCAATCAAACGCTTCAGAAGAAGGCGAACAATATGAGCAGCAGACAGGACAGCGAGTGAGAAGGAGAAGGCGGCCCTGATGAGAGAGAGGGATTATGATGTGTTGTCCTTGTTACACAGACAACGAGCGAGGTATGATTATAATAAGCTTTGATTTGGATTTGAAAGTTATCATCCGCAATGCACTGTTTTTTGGTTCACTTCCTGTATTTGGTTCGGATCGCGTTCTCACCTGTAGTGAACCGAACTCTGGTGCACTTGGAAGAGAACCGAGACCCCCGTTTTCAGGCGGACCAGAGTTTGGTTGTCTGGTCCGCACCAGAGTTCGAATGAGCTTTCACACCACCCCAAACGAACCGGACTATCCGACGAAACGCTCCAGGGTTCGATTAAAACAGACCAAACAGCTTAGGTGTGAAAGCATCCTTAAACTTTTTATTCTAGCAGAAAATGTGTTTTCACTGTCAGCTTCCACATGTTAAGCTGCAAACTTCATTCAAACTTTCAAATGTTCAGCTTTGTTCAGTTCAGTTCAATCCAGCCTTTGTTGTCCCACGTGGACATTTTTGTTTTGTTTTGAAAGTTGTCATATTGGATTTGGAAGTCAGCATTTTTCATGTCAGGATTTTGAAGTCTTTACTTGGAACTTACATGTTCAACATTCTCCTTTTCCGTTTTCTCAGCATGAGAGAGTAGGGCTTCCTACTTTGAAAACAGGGATGCAGTCCCTTCACTTACTCTAATGCACAGATGCCTGTGTTCTAACGTATTCTTGCGTGACATCTGTTCAATATTTCTCATATGGTTAAGTTCTGGATAACTGTTGCCAGGCCAGTGTAGCACCAATCAGCTTTATTACAGTGTCTGCCATCAGATGACTTTGCACTACAAACAACTGGTGCTTTTAAGAGATGAAAAGGTACAGAATCCATTGTTGTGACCCTTTCCTCCACACACTAAAGCAACAGGGTCCAATGTGCTCTTCAACAGTGTTAGAAGCTGTGTCTCTCATCTACTATGACTCTACTTAGCATGAATTATGTTGTCATGGCTAGAACAGCGGGACTCATCGCTGAGAGATTACTTTGCGTTTCATGCAGATGGGTTTCTTGCAGGAGTGTGTGAGAGGGATGCTTATTAAATCTGCCTGAACAGGCAAGCAGGAAGGCAGAAGACGACACTTCTTGAATGGCTGTTCTGACAACATAATTTGCATTCTGTAATTAACTGATCCCCCCCACCCCCCCAAAAAAAGAAAATGCATACACATGCACTAAAACACACACACGCACATACACACGCACACTGAACTGGGTTCACTGGTAAACATTTCTCCTCATGTGAATTAGCTCTGTGTTGCTGTGGTGACAGGTCTTTATCACAGCCAACGCAGTGAGTGAGGTGGAAGCAAAGCTGATGTCTGACAGATGAGGCTTTAGTTTGCACGAGTGAGACAGAGAGACGAAGAGAAAGACTGAGAGAAAATAATGACTTGATCGGGGTTTGTGACTTGTTTGGGATAATTTCAGTTTATTGCAATTTCAGTTTCCATCTTTTATATCAGTAATAATAACTGTGCTCATTAAGTTAACTGCTGAGATCTGGGAACATGGCGACACCGCTCAGTCCAGCAGGGCAAGAAACACAAGCAGTCAGACGATTGGACAGGCTGTAAACTAAGACGAACATGTTTGGAAGAAAAAAATGAATGTGAATGGTAACCATCCATCACAGTTTACAGGCCAACTTCCTGGTACGACTTTGACCTACTGCACTTGCTATAGTTATGGATGCACACAGTTTTGCTGTGCAGTGTTGGACTTTTTAGGTCGACTTACTTTCAGGTTTACTTCCAAATAAAGTGCTTTGGATAATGTGGAAAAACTGTTTGTTTACAACGTGTCTTATCGGTCTTCGGTCACATGTCTGACGGAGGCAGCTAAAATAACTCTGGTGCCAGTAAGCTAATCTGCTACCATGTTTACACCACCTGATCACTGGGTGTGGGAACTATAAGTGTTATCTTATATAGATCACCATTGCCTGTGTATTTCATAAAGAAATGAAAATGATACACTGTGAAATGACTGAAAATGAAAAAGTTAGTTGTATTTTTACTAAATTAGCAATGTGTTGGAGGTGTACTCTGCTCATTATTAGATGTTTTTTTATCCAGTCTTTTGCTGGGCACCTCACAGATTAAAGGAATTGGAGGGAAAATTGTGTGATAGACTAACTGTAATACAGATATTAAAAAGTTGTAGGCTATGGATATTGAAGGGATCCTTTTTCCAAATTTGATGAAATTATGATGAAGTTACAGTATGTTTGCATATTCATGAAGGGTAGAATGTAATATTTTGACAGGAGTTTGGTAATCTAGGTGTCTTTTCTCAGCCTCAGTTTATTTATCTTATAATCGTTGCTTTTATATTTAAGAGGTTTGCTAATTATTACACTTCAAAGCAGTGCTTTGTTAAAATCAACAGAGGTAAAAGGACAGAGAGACACAGCAGGTTGATTAAACCTTTCAGTCCCAGGCCAAAAACTGTTTTTCCTACTTAGTTATGTGCCTCTCAAAGTCTCTTATTAGCTTGGATGTATTGACACAGAGAATTTGTTTCTTTCTTTTTCAGAATTACCAGGACTATTTGAAAATGAAGATTTATTTGAAGTGGATAGTTACATTCGAGATTTATTACGTAAACATGTAGAATTTAGGTCTGCCTAGAAAATACTGCTACTAAATGCATTTTATCAAAATTCTGAAGGTGTCAAATATGATAGCTGATTACAGAAAAGTAACACCTAACCAGCTTCATAACTTATAAATACCAAAGGTGAATATTGATAAAGCGTAACCACAAAGATTTACTCAAAGTGACTTTTGCTCAGTTTTTACCCAAATCAAACCATGTCACTGAGCTTTCTGACTTAGCGGTAGCCAAAAGTGATGCTCCAAATGTTGCTTGGACAACACACAAAGAGGGGTTACAACCAAGTGTGATAGTTAATTTTGTTCATGAGGACCAGGGCCATTGATATGTTGACTGACAGCAAGATAGACCAATCGGTTCATGTGCAAGCCTGACTTAGTGAGAGGGATGCTGGCATTCATCTGGGACTAATAACCTTTTCGCAACATTTGTCTCTTTGCAAGAGAGGTTTCTAACTTTCAAAGGCAGATATGTGTTCACGTCTCCACTGTCCAACTTTGCAATGTGTGTTGCCCAGCTATGAGGAAGGCAAATGAAAAGTATACAGTGTATGCATGTATATGTGACCATGGCCTTGCAGCGGTCCATTGAGAGTCTACCCAGTAGTGAGAGATGTCTGGATCATAGAAAAATTGTGCTGTGGAAGGATTTTACTCATCATACTCAACCTGGCTCTGTAATGTACTTTAGTCAAGGTTAAATTATTATTAATTAAGGTTAGGTTAGGACTTTGATCAGGGTTTCACTAAAATCAATCCACAAACTCCAAAATGTAAATATATTGTAAATATAGTGATGAAAAGATGGCATTCATTTAATACAATTTTATAAATCCGTGTGGGTTTCATGTGACATCAGGCTCATTGTTTCATTGTCCAAATGCAATTGGTTGGTTGACTGGATTGGTCAGACCTATAAAACTGAAAGCAGTACCTCAGATTGTTGTCTAAATCTGCTCTGTTAAAACTGCTGGCAAACTTTCATGTTAAACTTCTGATGATGGTTGTTAGCTGAGCAACGCTTTTAGGTTGAGCAATTTGTGAATCTTTCTTGCAGCAATCTCTTCTGTAGTTAAGACACAGACAGCCTATTCATACATTCTGAATTCTGGTCAAGTATGCAGTATGATTTTTTGTAAATAGTTGACATCAGTAAAAGCTTCCGGGAAAGTCCACAGCTGTCAGCTCAGAGGTGGCGCAGCAGCAGAGCAGCAGACTTTGCTCTGGTGTAACTACAGACACACAGCTCGACAATGTAAACTCTGTCTTCTCCCACTGAGTCTACACACACATTGCAAAGCAAAACAACTGCTGCACATACAGTACCATCACAGATACCAGGGAAGACATTTAAAACCATATGATTCTGAAGAAAAAAGCTTTCATAACCTTAATAATAATAATGGTTATATTCGTAATAATAATAATAATAATAATAATAATAATAATAATAATAATAATAAGTGTGGATTCTTCAGCTCTTCAAAGCTGATGTCTGGAACTGTTGTCATAGCAACAAGTCCTTAAGCCCGAACTGCCCGAACCTGCAAACGTACAATTAGCAGAATCATGACCAAGGCTTTTTAGAGAGAATCCCATATATGAACTTATATGAACTACCATATATAAAACTTAAAAGAACCAACCCTAGAAAAAGAAAGATATAAACTCAATAAAAACTTTCTGACATGACATGTAAGAAAAAAAACCCCCACAATATGTACCTATGATTGGGATTTGTCATTTGAACACTAAAATGTATGAATTGTACTGGCATCATGACTGTATTTACTTGGATTGAAACAATCAATTAATTTTAAATTGGAATAAGATTATGTAATAAAGTTGAATTGTTTGTAATTATATCATTATAGGCTATAAGCCTGTGTTAAACACTCTTCTGAAAGTTGGCAAAGTAATTAAATCTGATTAATTGTGACACAACATCACTAAAACAACAATGGAAGTGTGGAAACTGGAAACATTGTGGAGCACAACTTTTCAAATCTTGGACTTCTCTCTAATCTTTGCTTTTGTTGTGAAATATTGGATAATTTGACCTGTTTGGGACAACAACAATTTAAATGAAACCATTTGAGAAAGTCTCTTTGGTGGAACTGCTAACAACTCGTAGACATCTGAAATATGACAAGGAGACACGACTAGACACTGCTTTTTCTGTAAGAGGGTCACAAGCCAAAAACACTGATTTAATCTTTAATAATGCCTTGTATTGTATAAACTTTTATGAATTGTTTGCTTTTAATATAAAATCTTAACTTTAAAAAGTGAGTACTAAAACTGTCAGGTAAATGTAGTGGAGTAAAAAGTAATTTTTTTTCCCTCTTAAATGTAGCGAAGTAGAAGTAGGGAGTAGCAGAAAATGGTACCTCAAAACTGTACTTTTATACAGTACTTGAGTAAATACTTTCCATCACTACCTGAATCAAAGAATGTCATACGATGAGCAGATTTAACATATTTACTGAACAAAACTAGTATAATGTAACAGCTGACTCCAAACTACTGGATTCTGGTCTTACCAGCTTGAGAAGAGGCAGCCTCATCTAAGTCCTCCAGTTCAAACACCCAGAGCCTTCAAACAGAAAGAAAACACAAGCTTCATCTTCACTGTTCATCTCTCCCTCATTACAGACAGATTGGTGTGACATGAGCAGAGATAAGGTCAGATGTAGTGCTGGACAGTGTGTGTGTGTGTGTGTGTGTGTCAATAATTCACTGTACTTGGAGTGTATTTTTGCTCTGCTCCACCAGCAGGTCAGTCATATCTTCAGCAGTTACCTCAGATGGGAACTGATTTTTCTGCTGAAGTCTTAAACGTTCAGCCACCAGTGTGATCTGAACAACATACAAGAGATCAGATGGCTTTATGCAAGACACAGTGTATGAGACTTTACCAGCTATTTTATTTAGGTGTAGACGTAGCAGCGAACTGTAGTAAATAAAGTGAGTACAAGAGATCGACACTGTGCACTTCCAAAACTATTAACACCCAAAAGAAATCAGAAAATGGAGCGCACAGACTCTAAGAGATAGTATAGCATTTAAAGTCATTTCCAGTCAACTGTCTTAAACAACCAACCTGCTTTTAGTGTATTTGGTGTTAATTAATTTGCCTCCAATAAGCTGCAATGTACCGTTCCCCGTTCAGTATGTTTAAATCAAAGAGAAACAAAGTGTGAAATAATTTCATTGTATTTCATCTCTAATAGTATTTTCAGGAAAGTTAGTAGTTCAGGAAATGATAGAAGCATTTTTATTTTTGGCCACAGTAACTGTAGCATAAAAATTGGACACCGGCACATCTCTATTAGTCACAATTACAAGAAGTAAGTAAAAATTATAAGATACAAAGATGTGAACCCCCTAGAAAATGTTTTAAATATCAACTTTAAAATGTGGATTTACAGTCGATTTTAGCACGAGGACACAGGGAAAAACTCACCCTAGAACTGCTACAAAAGTAATGTAAGGGGGCCGTCAGATCAGGGCACAAAAGGGCAAAAAAATTTATCAAAACAACTCAACTTTATCAGGCTAATTAACAGTCCCAAGGTTGACATATCGTCATATAAGCCTACTGTGACAGATTCTTACCTTAAGGCATGCAGGCAGTCAAAAACGGACCTCCGAGAGACGGCCCTCTTCAGCCTTCACTCTTCTCAGGTGCGTTGCACGTTAGGGGTGGGCGATACCGCAAAATTTCATTTCTATCTGATACCAAGTAATACAGGGCCAGAATTGCCGACATCGACATCGATACCGATACTTATTATTATTAAAAGCGGCTTATGTACTTCCATGTAGGGGAGAGCAGTGTGTCATGAGGTGAATGCATCATCAATAGGCTAAATCTGAATACATTTTCATGACCACTAAATTATTTGCCAAAGGTTAGTAATCATTGTAAGGTTAGCTAAGTGTTCTACCTGCCACCTGTGAGACCAGGTTCGATTCCCAACTGAAGCACGTGCTGTAGCAAGCAAAGCAAAAACATTTTTTTTGCTTTCCAGTGTTCAGGTTCATCACATGTATGTTAAAAGTTTTTAACAGTTTTTAAAGGCAAATATTTTTATTATTATTATTATTATTATTATTATTGTAAACTGAATTTGTAAACATGAAAAAAAGTTTTTTTTGAATAAACAAAGTGCAATTTATTTTTAGAGAACAATGAATGTTTTAAAACGTTTTTTTAAAAATAAGCAAAGTCCAAATAACTAAACAAAAGCACAAACTACCCTCAACCATTCTTCTTTCCTTCAGTTTGAGATATTGTTCTCAACCTTTTACCTCCCCACTAATCAGGGCGTGGGCCTGTGCGTGCGAGACGCGTATGTTGTTTGAGAGCACGCAACATAACAACAGCAATGGAGTTAAGAGTATGTGCACTAAGATGTGTTGTGTTTACAACAACGTTGTACGTTGTTTGCACAGACAGACAGTTCTACTCTTTGATGAAATACAAATGGGTACAACGCAGAAGAGAGAAACTGATCCGCTTTTTGGTATCTATCCTATTGACGCTCTGTAGTATCGATATTTTGGTATCAATCCGCCCATGTTCCGAGCACAGAAGCCAAGAGCTTTTTTCTTTTTTCAAAATGGCGATTTTCACCGAAAGGTGACAAATTTGTGTCCCTGGAAACACTAAGTCAACTTGATATCTCATAATTTTGACAGACTATCAGCTATTGGCATCTCTGACACAAAAATCTCAGTATTTTTGTTGCTCTCATTTAACCCATAGTGGTTGAACGCTACAGAACTTCACTTAAATAAATAAAACTTGTTTGCTCTCTTCTTCTTCGCTTCTCTTCTCAGCTGACAAACAGTGTCCTACTGTATAAGCTGTTGAATGACAACACTGCAGTGTGGTGTAGCTGTATGTGTGTGTGTAGTCAGGCAGTGTGTACTACTACCCTGTCGATCGATCAGCACCGGTCAGAGAAAGGACCTGAGGAGCGGTATGTTGAAGCCCAGTCTTTTGTGAGCTTAATGGCAGCAGCAGGTTGGGGTGCAAATGAAAACTGGGCCAGTGGGCCATTAAACAGCGGCCCTAGGAGTGTCTCCATGTAATGGCTATTGAACAGGCCGCTCCAAACGAGAGGTAATCAAAGCCGAGTGTAATTACACACTCCTCTGTGCTTTTCCAAAGCCAGACCATTGTGCCCTGAGCTCTCCACATCTAATGACACAGGTAAAGGATCAAGCGGAGCTGAGGATGAAAAGTGGCGGAGCAGGGATGCAATTATGTACCAATTGCAAGGCGGTGTTTGCAATTTAGCCTCATGACATGGGCAAGAATGATAAATGCAAAAAAAATAAAAAATAAATAAAGCCCAATAAGACTTGAGGAAGTACTGAAGTAACGGCGTGAACCATCACAGGTGATCTGTTTGCATTTCAACACTGCTAACAACATTGCTATTGGACAGATGTGATAACAGGAAATTCTTTCTTGGAAAAGTCATCTTTGGTCAGCCATTCCATGAATGATTATTTCTGTTACACATTCAGGAAATTGCCATTTCTGTGCTATGCTCGCGTTATTAAGGGCAATCTTGATACAAACAGAAAGAGAAGAAGGAGAAATTAAAATTATGTTTTCACCTTCTGAATGTTTTGACTTCTTCTGATTCTCAGGCTGCTAAATCTTCACTCACCACATTAAACCTTTTTATAGACTCTGTTATGATCATTAATTGTCTCTGACCTCCATTTTCTGGTTTAATTGGATGTTTTGTGCATTTCTTTTGTACCTCATAATGTGCTTTCAGTGCTTTTTCTTTCAGTGTGATGTATCATTAAATAACTTTTACTCCACTACAGCTGCTTTGCTTAACTGTGTTTTCAAAGGTCACTTTTTTCAATTACTATTTTTACACACTCATTTCATACAACTCAGCAGAATTCAGTGGACGTCACAATTAAAAAATGTATATATACAGCGTTTTCTTGAGAATATACTTCTTGTTAAGGTCCGAAAGACTGAATGAGAATTCAGCAGCCTCCACAATGAGACACAAACACTGTCCCTGGAATGCACAGATGTACTACTGCTACTACTGATGTAATATACGCACAGTACCCATGCAGAGATGTAGATCAAGTGGCAACCAACATGACTGAAAGCTTGAAGGACCCAATCGGTGGGCAATTTCCAGCCCATTAACTACAAATCACATCTACTATAGCTCCCCATTTTGAAAATAACTTGTGCAGTTTAGTTCAAACAATAACAGTCTGACAACTTCCCATAAACTAAAACACATGGATGTTGTGGGAACTCACTCACACAGCTCCCTCACCCACAGATCATTCAATGGTTGAACTCATCAGGGATCAGTATTTAATGCTACAACAGCACATACACCTTCTGTGTAATCATGACTGTTGAAATTGCTGGAGCTTTCTGTCGCTTTGATGTGACAGGGAGGACTACTTTCAGTGTAACTTCAGCACACTGGGCTGCACTGCGGTGCTTTGAGCTAAATGCTAACTTCAGCATGCTAACATGCTCGCAATGGTAGTATTAACATGCCAATGTTCACCGTCTTAGTTTATGCTAACATTTGCTAATTAGCACTAAACAAAGTACAGTGGAGTTTGATGGGAATGTCAAAGTATTGGACAAATTAAAAGACACGATCTGATGATGGCGCTAGATGAAAAGTCAGGAGCGTTAATGTCTTCACCAGATTTCATGGCAATCCATCCAAGTTGGCTGTCAAGACATTTCACTCACAACCTCAAACTTCAACTTCGAGGTGGCACTAGAGAAAAAATTAGGATATCACTACATCTGGGAACCGTGGATGTCTTTACAAAATTTTGTATTTATCCACGTTATTGAGATATTTCAGTGAAGATGTGACCTGCTGGTTGCGCTAGATGTAAAAGACATCACCAAAGTCAGTTGGATTAATCCTCTGGGGAGCATGAATGTCTGCAAAATTTAAAGGCAATCCACCCTATAGTTGATTTCAGTCTGGACCCACTGACCGAACAATGGACAGTCTGTTGTTGTGCTGCTGGTGTGGCTAAAAATTCTCAGTAATTATACACGATTGCTAAATAAAAAGGTAGTCTATTACTCCACAAAATCTTCCACGTATTGACTTTTCAAAAAATGTCCCAAAACATTTTCCCCACAAAAACAGTCAGGTTCACTTCTTCAAATATGTGTCTTTGTGATGACTTTGACAATCATTGTTTTAATCATTAAGGGGTTTCATCCATTTATCCTTTGGTCATGGGGGCTTGAGCTATCCCCACGCACACGGAGCAAGCTCAGTCTGTCACAGGTCTAACACATAGTTGGACACATTCACACCTACAGGCAATATAGAGTTTCCACACAGTCTTTGAAGTGTGGGAGGAAACAGAAGAACCCACTGAAACACAAGAACAACACGCAACAGCCACCATATTCAGTGGTTAGAACAAAATCTGTGCTTTCTCCTTTACAAGCCTTTACTGTCCCAACCATCCGTTACCTGCCCTTACACACGCACTCACGAATGCAGGCGCACACACTCTGTTTTCTTGCTTGTTTGCAGTCCTCTCAGGTGGCTTTGTCCTCATGCATTAATAATTGCCTCTGGCAAAATTTGATTGCTGTTAAAGTGTCACTAGAGGTGATTGACAGCTGCTTTGCTCCTGACATTTACAAGCTGTTGAGGAAGACGCCCTGTCACTGAGCACTGATCTTCTTGCAGTTTGATTTAAGAAGGAAATTGGAAATCTAGCAAGAGAGGCATCCTTTCATGCCAGTCTTCCAAGAATTATGTTTTATAGGGAGCGATTCTGCATTAGTGATTTACGCTGAGTGCCAATGTAGAAAGCAATGTGAGGTTCATAGAGAACAGCAGAAAACATCCTGGGTAGCCTATATCTTCTCTTAAAAGTAGTTGGCAGTGCAGTTTTTTCTTTTTAACCAGGATCACAATAATTAAAATCCTTAATTAAGAAGTTTCATTCACCTTACCCTATCCACACTTCAAATGACATATCAACAACTAATTTCATTGTAAAGTTTTTTAATTACCTTTTTTCATGGACCAAAATGTTCGTCAAGGAGATTGGACTATTTCGCCACATGAAAGACACAATATATCCACACATATACACACCAACTTTGGCAATTTTGGCTAATGAATAGTTGTTAAGATATATACTCGGTTGTCTGTTTATTAGGTACACCTAGAGTGTGGTGCTGTTGAACTGTGCTAAGCTAAACACATCCTGGAACTACAGTGTCTCTGTATTGGACACAGATGAAATCTGCCTTGAAATCTCATGATACTGATAACATTTGACTTAAGTTAAGACAGCAAGCATGTTTCCCAAAATGATGCACTGTTCCTTTAAGACACTGCAAATCTGAAATCACCGCAGGCTTCACAGACTGCTGAGTTAATTCCTCTGACACCATACATGGAATGATTTCTCTGGTCAAGACAACTGATGAAAAAGTACTATTCATTAAAGCATTAGCTGATTAGCTGTAGCTGCACACTCCAGTATAGCTAAGGTGGACAATAATACGTGGAAAATGTCAGATTATTAGCAGCAGACCAATATTGGTCTTGTATATTGGTCTAACCCTTGTGTGATACTCAAACCAGTCACCATTCACTTGACACTATGATAACAGCTCTCCACAGTCTGTCGCAATAATCCTCTCCACAAAGAGTTAGCATTGGGCAACAAGAGAGAAGCAGAGCAGTCTTAACCATGTAGAAAAAGGGCATTTTCCTCAACTAGTGTGTTTCAGCGACTGCGGGCTCTCTTATCTGAGAGTGTCAGAGGGAGAGAGAGGAGCTCAGCTAATCCAAAACAGCTCTTCTCAGCTAATCTCAAATGAGATGGAAATCCAGACGATTCACAGGGCCAAAAAACATGCTGCCTCCGTCCTGTAAGATCTTGCTTTAGGGGAAAAAACAATAATTTACAAATGTGGTAAGTCACAAAGTAGTGAAGCAAAGAAATGTCTAATAAGTCAAAGAAGTTACACTCTGCTTTGGAACAAATTCCTATTGTTGTCATAAGGTACAAACGGTCATAACATCCTGCCTGTTTCCCTGCAGCATTAAACTTTCACATTATAATATCTGCAAATGTTAGAGACATTGCTCTGGCTTCATTATTGAAACAGTAGATTTTTTTCTTCTCTATCACATCATGCTTTATTTTATGTTCCCTTGACATAAGAAGAACAGACTGGAACATAGACCATCATTGGACACTAATAAATCTGATGAGCTCATGTACACACGAACACTAACTCAAAGATTAATAAGTAGATATACTTAATGATAATATCTGATAAAAACATCTCATTAAATCAATTCAGTGTAAGGGCTTTTGTAAATTTAGATTAAAAAGAAGTCATAGTGATATGCAATACCTTTGCACCCCATTCTTTTCTCACTTTCTATCATATTACATCCATCAAAAGTAAAAAAAAAGTAGCAGAAATGTGTTCTATAAGGCCTAATGACAGCATTACTGTGAAATTTACCAGATCGGGATCCATTAGAAGAAATTTTATTTCCACGTCCCCTCCCTCAAAAGAATTATTAACCATTTAAACTCCTTGCTGAAAATAAAAAATACAACATCTTGAAAATTCGGCCTGATTATTTTTTTCACAAATCTACCAGGCAAAAGTCACATTCATCAATGTCAGACTAGTAACACCTTAAGACTAATACAGTACCTCAGAGACCTGAATAACAATGTGTAGAAGGTACACAGAGAGACAGACTGACAAACAAACAAACAGACAGACAAACAGACAGACAGAGGGACAGAACACAGATATGGTAAACAGATCAGTTTGAAGGTCTGATTGGTACCTTTTACACATCATTCAGAGATATGACAGCACAATACCAGAGCCTTACTTACATATGACAGTGTGTGTGTGTGTGTGTGTGTGTTTGTTTGTGTGTGCGAGGAAGTGACATAGCTATTCATCTTGGAGGACCTGGCAGAGAACACCCCTGTCTCACTAATGGTGCTATTTGTTATTCAGACGCCGGGCAGATGCATTCTCTGATTCGCCATACCCTTCATCTTTGTACACATTAAAGTGAGCGTTCAGACACAACACACACGCACACACACATACACACACACACACACACACACACACACACACACACACACACACACAAATTCATTATAGTCTGAAATAAAGCAGCAGTGATCTGAACAAACAGCACAGGGAGGCAACAGTCCTCATAGGTGCAGACTGCCCAAGCTCCCGAACACCCATGGGAAAATCCCAGATGACCACATGGACTGACTGTGAAACAATAGGACCCTGGGCACAGACATGTAAAAAGCACCCCACCTCTCTTACATGAGAGCAAGACCCCCAGATTGTGGGGGTCTTTGTGTCTACAACACAGTAGACACAAAACAACTACAAATAACCACTGTGTTGTTTGTAGTCCTTTTGTGTCTACTGTGTTGTTGTGTATCTCTTTGTGGTCATTTTTTTTGTCTCTTTGTGGTTGTTTTATGTCTCTTTGTAGTAGTTTTGCATCTCTTTGTAGTCATTTTGTGTGTAATTGTGGTGATTTTGTGTCTTTGCTGTCTTTTTATGTCTCTTTGTAGTCGTTTTGTGTGTGTCTGTAGTCATCAAGCGTCTCTTTGTGGTCGTTTTGTGTTTTCTTTGTGGTCATGTATGTCTCTTTGTGATCTGTTTCACATAGTTGTTCCATGGTTGACCATGTGATGAATAGTGTACATAAACATGTGTTCAGTGTACATAAATAGAGTAATGAACATAATGTCAAAGCAGAGTTGTAACTGTGAGCTAAACTTGTGTCCATTCTTATGTTTAGCTTTCTTGGTGTTGTTTGACCGTCCTTTGGAGGTTTTTACAAAGCACACCATTTTCCCGCTGCAAAGTGAGTTAACCAGTATAGCACATCCTGTCCATTCACAACCAGACCTGTTGAAAAATATGGATAAGCTTTTAAGTAAATGTAAAAAGTACACAGGGAGAAGTTGTAGAGACATGCAGTGACGGGTCACCAGCAACACCAGTAACTTGACACCACTGATGATATCTGGTGTTTGGATCAAATATGCCTTATGGGCCATTCCATTACTTTGTTGCTTGTTTAAATAGCTTAAAACGTACCAATCCAAGCTCGTCTGTA
>NTHP01000127.1:1266238-1282131 GCA_003416845.1 Oplegnathus fasciatus
AAGTTTGAAAAAGGTGAATTCACATACTTCCATGCTCTAATCAGGATTTGACAACATATGAATCACAATCTGATGACGGTTGTGGGGTTGTTAGTTTATACAGCGAGCACTGTCAATCAAATCTGATCAAACCATACTCACACAGTCCCAATGAAGCAGATTAGCTGAGTTTTAGACTGCTAAACTCTTGATAAATAACATATAACGATTTAGTAATGAATATTTCATTTTTATAAAGAAACACTGATGCATAATGCAATTCAATAGTATCTTTTGTTAGACTCTCCCTGCCTGTTAAATGCTCACATTTTTCAAACTCCAAAGTTTGTCACGCAGACTTTCTATCAAAAATCTGCAGCCCAAGCTGAGATAAACCTGATGACATCATCAGGGTACTTTCTCAGACTTGACAGAGCTACTACAGAGTCACAGACAACATTATACAGCTGCAGAAGAAGAAAACCATATAGGAAATATGATGGAAATGTAACATTTATGTTTGTTTTGTGTAGTAATTTGAGGAAAGTTACAGTCCCCTCATCGCTCCACACAGATTTGATGTTTTCGTCTGCTGCAATATTTTGTCTCTTCAGTTGAAGCTTGACCGATGTGTGAGTCACATGCTTCGTGTAAGCTACTACAGAGTCACAGACAACATTGTACAACTGTTTTCATAGTAGTACTAACCATGATGACCTGAGCTTGATGTGTAAAATTGATGGAGCATCCCTTTAAAAAAAGTACTTCCATGTATTTTAAGCAAACTAGGTTACTGAAGCTTTTCAACTTTGGCTTACAAGGCTAAAAACAGGTGGCAAATTAATTACATCCAAACTTGGATACAGATTTTGATGCATTAACTATGATATGTTTGTCTTTTATTTAAATTATTGGATTTGTTTTTCCTTTTTTAAAGTGCTACCTCTCATGTCTTCATTTATTTCATTTTATCCCTCTATTTTTGGCTGGATCGCAGAGGGCCAGCCCTTCAAATGAGAAAGTCTGTCACTGAGTGACTGAGTGAGTGATGAAGTTACACGATCGGTCGGTTGAGTGTTGGAATTTCCTCATTGGCCGTTGCTCTTTCAAAATGAATAAGCAGGAACGATAGTTACGTACCTTGACACTAAGAACACAGGCCCTAGTGGGTTTATCCCTCGCTTGTGCAGCACTGGAGACTTTTAGTTTACGCCCACATACTACGTGGGTCCCACCTCGGTCTCACCTTGTTGTGCATAACTTGAACTGCAACCAGACAATCGGCTTTTTCTTCGTCTAGTTAAAAGAACCGGAGTTACGGTACATAACTGACTATTCTGTACAGGCTTTGCCCTCCAAAGCTATCGCTAGTGGGATAAGGGCAAAGTGGAATGTGGTCCATACTGGGTCCGTCCGGTAACCAGAAACGCACACAAACTTCATGTCAAACAATAACCAGTCCACACTCGTCACATCAATACGTTACAGCGAAATAGCAATATCACTGTACATCATATGCACACAGATGGCACAGACATGGCGCAATACCTGATATTCACCATGAGGGAGTGAAACTGGAGAACAAGATAAAACCTGCTGCTGTGAGAAGCAGAGACAGTCCAACACAGAGCAGAGTAGCTCTCTGAGTAGAGAGTGAGGGGGAGCGCAAACACCCCAAATAACAACCACTCTGACAAAACACTAAACACAGAGTCAGAAAAACGAGAGACATCCCGCAGATAGAAACGAATGAAAGAGCAGGGGAGTTAATAATTAGAATAGCTGTAATTAGACCTTGGAATAAGTTCTCTTAAGATATGAGTGGAAAGTTTTGTTCTTGCAACTGCATTTATAACATATTTTCACTCAAACACACAGTAGCTTAACCATGTCATTTGATTATGTGATTATATGTTACACAACTCTGACACTGCAGTAATAACATGCACATATAACCTTGATTGGTCACTACATCTCTAGGCAAAAGTTTCACCCGTCATATCAAGTTTGAGTGATGCATTTACGTCTTTTGAGAGAAACCATGAAAAAACTACCAAGAGACACCATGATCACCAGATCACTGTTTGGAATTTCAACTTGCTGTAGTAGAAGGTATTTCACTAACACTAAAAAAAAAACACAATCCAACCATCATTTTTTCAAGTGTATCTAAACATCTTCTTCATCAATTTATTATCAAATATATGTCATTCAATTTTAGTACATCACCATGAGGTCACATAGCTGCTGTCATGTTTGCATCTGTGTGGAGATGTTGGTTTGCATCTTACACATCCTTAATGAGGCTTTGTGCATATTTTGGGGGTAGATTGTGTTTAAAACCATCCAAGGACACATTCTCTACTCTCCCAACATATGCTTCTTCTCCCCTCCCTGTAGCATCTTCTCAGAAAACCTTCCCTATCCACCACTGCTGTACAGCCATGGGGACACAGCAGAGACTCCCTCAAATGAATGTAGTGCTTTTTTTTTTCTCGTGTGGCCAGGACTGACGGAGGCATGGTGACATAGAATTTGTGTCATATACTGTACATACAAGCATTTTTCCCAAGTAGTCTTGCCCTTCTCAAAAAATGTCACTCAGCCATGTGGTTAATATCAGTCTGAGCCTAACAGCTCATGAGCAAATGACACATGTTGGTCTTTAGAGCAGGAAAATGCTGCTGAAGGTTGCAGTCATCTTGTAGACAAAAGCAAATGCGCCTCCTGCCTCCTGGGTCTTCATCTTTCCTTACAACCACCGGAGGGAGCCAGTGATCTTTTCCTCCCCACCACCAGCCCTAACCTGTGAAGGGTGTGTGTTTGCATGTGTGTGTGTGTGTGTGTGTGCGTGTGTGTGTGTGTGTGTGTGTGTCTACATATATGTGTCACATGTTCCTGCGGGAGAGTCATACTGTTGGAAATCCTGCGCTTATGCAACAACCACTGCACTCTAAAAAAGAAGGATTTTCAGTGAAGTGGTGAGTTCAGTCTAGGTCAGCACACATCTGTTACTTTTCACACCATATAGTACTGTATGACGTTATTAGTGTTTTTTAAATAATAAAGCTTTAAAGTACACACAAGCAAGAAATAAGTAGCCACAAACACAGCTGTAATTTAATTCAGCTAAAGTGGAAGTTGTTGGCATTAACATTAATAATTGCTGCTTATTGTTTGATAATTTGAATTTATAAATGTCAAATGTAGCCATTAAAATTGTTTGATTGATTAGATAATTATCTAAGAATGTCTGTCTTGGTCGCATAATATTCTTGTTTTGTTGACATTGCATTCCAGATACCAGTGCTTTGTGTGTTATAATAATACAATTATTTTTTTCTAAAGACATTTCTTTTCCTTCTGACCTGACTAAAGCTGGTAAACAGAAAAATATTGAAATTACCTCCCATTCACAACAAGCTGGACCCTAAACAGAACTTTGCTATTTTTTGTAGTGGACTTCTGAACAGCCCTGTCTTTTAGAAATTTTGTTTCCATACTATGAATTTGTTTTACCAAATACATTTTGCAGGAAAACATTATGACTATGTTCAGTGGTACCAAGTGTTTTCTGAGTAAGGGAAGAGCTACTTTTATTTACCAAACAAACATCAGAGGGAGGCGACTGAGCTGGGTGGTAGATGTACAAAGCACAGGACTTTGACACCAGAGGCTGGGATTGGCATCTTGAGTCATTCATGTAGTTAGGTTTAGGCAACAAAAGTGCTGTGGTTAAGATTAGTGAGAGATTGTAGTTATGTATTAGAAAATGTAATCTGGGCAGCATTCAATTTCCTTCAAATGTAGAGGGAGAGATAGTTTACTCCACAAATGATACGTATTTTCCAGTTTCCATTTTTTAAAATAATAATATTGGGAACACACTACATGAGATATTGACTTTCAAGATGATCACTATATCAGATTAAGAAATCTTAAATCCATCCATCCATCCATTTTCTTCAGCTTATCCGGGCCCGGGTGGTGGTTGCAGCAGATTAAGCAAGGTAGTCCGGACGTCCCTCTCCCCAGCACCGTTTTCCAGCTCCTCCTGAGGGATCCCAAGGTGTTCCCAGGCCAGATGAGATATATAATCCCTCCAGAGAGTTCTGAGGCTACCCCGGGGTCTCCTACCAGTTGGAGGTGCCCTGAAGACCTCCAAGGGAAGGAGCTTCTTGACTACCTCAGAGACCTCTGCCAAGGATATGGGTGAGGCTTCCCCCGAGTCTTCAGGCTCTGACTTGATGAGACATTGCAGACTACACGTTGGACTTCAACCATTCATAGTTGGCCATTTTTAACAACTTGCGAGGCATACAGAGGTGATCAGGGAGGAGGTGGTCTGCATCACTCAACACATTGCAGAAGTTGTCAAACTCGAATTTTGACATGCTCGTCATTTTGTTGAGACATTATGAAGTGTTCCAGATGCTGCGTCTTCCACATGACACACTGCACACAATAAAATGAGCGTCTGTCATTACAGACACTCATTTTCGTTGGGTCTGGTCATTATCAGGCTGATGTCATGGTCCCTGCATAATGATTCATTGGGTAATTATATGCAGACATAAACAAAACATATTCAAAACAATTCTGTACTATTAAAAAATATGGCATGAGGTAAACTTGTTAACAATTTGCTTGTTATTAACCTCCAAGGTGGATCCAAATCTAGGCATCATTCTTTCAGAATGTTACCACTTTATTTCGGTCTCAAGGCTTTTATGTCCCCAACTGGGCATAAAATACATTCACAGACTTCCAGTCATCAGTGAAATATGACAAATCTTGCACAAAGTGCACACATACTCCTCCAGTGTGTACAGTATGTGTGTGTGACAAACCTCAGGCTGCTCTCATATAAATGAAGAAAATGCAATGTTTCCTCTTTTTTCTTACTTTATTAATCTCGCTTGGGAAAATTCAACTTTTTTTTTTTTTTTTTCGAGACTAAAGGTACATGATTAGGTTCTTTGACATGCCACACGGGTGTGGAGACTGCTGCTGCTGTGGGATTGATTTTGCTATCAGAAATGGGCAGGACTTAATGATGCTCTGCGCCTGTCCTCTGGGGGTTTCGCGGAGAGAGCTGGTGTCACAGGAAACTCGTCTGGATCTCCTGTGGCTTTATCAGGGCTGGCCGTTGGGCCGCCGCTGGCTCATCTCTATCTCTGGATCTTCTCTGGTGCCGAGCGCCTCTGAGGCTTCCAACTCTTATCACAGTGAAATACATTTAAGACAAGATTAATATGAGTGAGAACACTACAGGATCTTCAGCCACACCCCAGCTGTCTGAAATGGTTGACAGCTGGAAATGTGGATGGTGGCTGAAGCATACAGCTGAAAATTTAAAATGCATACAGCAGGCCATGAGATATCGTTCAGATTGATTTAGGTTTAGAATAAAATACCATACAGTAAAGTCTAAAGATCACAGGGTGTCCAAAGTGGAAGGGGTTGATCTTCTGGGGAGCACAAATTCCCTTAGCAAATTTTTCCAGCAATCTGACAATTACATTTAGACATTTGTTGTATCAAGTGGACATGTTGACCTGAGGACAATGCTAAAGGAGATTTCAATGGAGATTTCAGTTCAGCACTCTAAAAGACAAAACTCCCATATGAACATTTTCTGGTAGATCGTCCCATTGGCAGGACCACTTCATTTGTTGGGCCTTCAAAAAAACAAACAAAGGTGTTTCATATGAGCATTTTCTGATCTGCACTACATGATCCTGATCATGGCTAGAAGAAACCAAAATTTATTTTTGGTACGAGATGGGATGCAGACAACATCTCCAATGTCAAAGTCAGATACTTTGTATGTCCACATATCCACCCCAACCTGCTCCTAAATATTTTGTGTGTCACTATCAAAATGTGAGCGAGAACTGTCATTATTTGCTGGACCACAAGACGTCATTTGTCACAAAAACAAAAACATAGGTCACACAACACTGACATATCATCACCTTATGAAGTTGACATGGCAAAGCGTAAGCAAGCATGTCTAAGCAAACCGTGACTAACTTACACATCCATCAGGAATGGAGCAATATTAACATTCATTAACATTCATCATTCATGAATGTTAAGTCCAGTACTCTCTTTTGTCTCTGTTTTGGTCTCTGTTTTGGTATCTGTCTCTTTAGCTGCTAAATGCTCCACTATGTTCACCAGCTAGTCGCTAACTTTGATGTTGATGAGCATTGAGACTGAACCAAACAGTAAAGTTGCGGCCGTAAAACCAAAACAGTAAGTTGAAAGATGCTGAAAAGCTGAGTACAGCTGAGAGGGACTGCAGAGTTAGTGATAATTCTGTTGGAATAAACAATTAATGCTGTTGTTTTTATGAGCTCAGTTTCTGAAAACAAAAGACAAATCAAAGTGCTTTGCATAAGGTGAATAATGCATTAGAAAGACATTTAAAAACATAATGAAAAGAAAAGAAAATCGTTTAAAATACGACAAACCATAAAATTCTGACAAAAAGATAATAGACCAGAAATACAGTTACAGCACTTTTACAGTGCAGTAATATGTTGCCCCACATTTATGATTATGATATGTTTGCTCCACCATGAGCAGGGCAACCACTTTAAGCTATATATACATGTTGACTGGTCTAATTCCTCTTCTTGCCACCACTTTCATCCATTCACCTTGAGTGGTACAACATTTTTCCTGCATTTATTCTGATCATTTATTTCCAGACAAGGTCAACTTAGTGAAGATGCACTCTCATTAATTATCTCTATAAATGATGCATGAGAAGAGTTCAATCAATCCACTTAATTTCACACCACAGAGCCATGGGGAAAAATCCAGCCACCATATACATCATCATGTATTTCACACAACATACACATCACATACAACACACAAAACATACAAAATACACATCACAATAAAACAGCATAGTTAAGCATTCTCAAAATGTACATTTGCCATAGCTTTTGGCAGGATGGAACAATGCATCAATTATGCTGTTCTCAGTAGATTTAAAACATCTCAATTTTACTGTATTTTGTACCATGCATCATGTTCTGTACATGCAGACTTTTAGAAGTTGAGAAATGTTTCAAGTTTGAAAAGTTAATTTTACAAAGGTCAGGTGGTATTTTAGTGTCCTCTGAAAGTGCGTTTAAGACAAAGCGACAATCAATCGTGTTTTTATTGCTTTGAAGGAACAATAGATAATATATATATTCTTGTGTCTATTAAGAATTAACCACCTGCATTCAGGGTGAGATACCTCACATGCTGCATGTTGCATTTAAGAGTATTATCCCGGCGTGTACCAAGCCATAGCCTCTGGCACCGCTTGACAGCAAAGCCAGTGAGCTGAGAGCAGACATCCAACAGGAACACCAAGTGAAGAACTCCATTCTAAATGATGGAATGAGAAAACTGCAAACACAGCTGAAATGTGTTGTGATATTCAGGGGCATGAGTCATTTGGAGGCCATGGGCAAAAAAAAAAAATTAGGCCGCCTGATTCCCCATATTGTGGCGTTTTTAAGCCGTGTCTGTATATTAACCGCAAGCTGTGGCTACACAAAGTGCTGATATGGATGCAACTTGGTGTTACTGGTGGCACTTCTGTAATCTTCCTCTCACTTCTACTTGGCTGCACCAGTTCTAAAGCTTTTCATTTTTTTTAACTGTTTTGTTTTTACATCTTTCTCTGCAGAGGATGCAGTGCAAGTTAAAAATGGAAAATGAAAAAATACTTTTCTTAAAGGAAAATTTGTGCTCAAACAGCAATAGACAAGGTGCTACCTTAAAACAGTTGAAAAAATGAATTCTGTAAAAGCGTGCCGTCATGCCTCACGGCACAGAAGACATTTTGACATGTAACAGTAGGAAAAGCACAGGTGTAAATTATTAAATGAATGATGGTTGAATTCCATGTAGCTGCTTCATTTCAGGGTCCTGGTATTGTGCATGCCGGCTCACCGTCGCACTGTCATGACTAACTGGGACACACCATCGTTGATGTTATTAGTAGCACCTGTGCTTTTCCTACAAAATGTCTGCTGTGAAAAAGGTCTACAGACTCAGGTGTAGACGTGCATCATACGCTGTCGAGAAGCACATTGCTTGCATCCCATAGAAAAATAACAGGCTCAAACTTTGCATTTGCTATTGTGTCATACTGAAATACATATTTCATAATCAGTCTCGGCTGGGCTTGTTGTTTTGTTTTTCAAATCCTATGCAGATGGCCATACTGCACATTATTAGATATTCTTATTTAATATTTTTGTATAAACACCTTTAGTGACGCCAGTTGTATACTTATAGTGCCATACTCTATTGTACTGTTGAAAATGTGGGTGCTGACTTGTGGGCGTCAGTGGTAATGTCTAGAATGGGTGTCAAGTTTGTTCCAAAATAGATTATGGGCTGCAAAGTGAGTTTTGAACAGCAAGGAATCTCAGCAGCTGGCAAAGTCATTGTTGAGTCACTGGTATTGATCAGGCCCCTATCAACCCTGTCAGATATAATGTGGTCATTTTGTGCTATGGGGCAGGGAAGACAAGAATAATCACAGCTATGTCTGTCCTCTCTCTGCAATTACCTTTTTTTTATCTGAGGCTTCACAGTGGACAGAAATGGAAGAATCATGTTTTGTCACTGTCTGTCTGTCACACCACAGAATACATCCAGCCTTCACAACAAGCATGATGGAAGGTTACATTGCTAGAAAGAGTAAACTGATTTCAGTCGCTAGTTTTTCATTCACTTGAAACAGCTGGTTGCATTCCTTTGGGGAAACTCAATAATCCCTGTTGGACTCGCAGTCACTCAGCGAACTGCTACTGGGAGTCAACATGCTACACAGCTTTGACCTTGCTAATGAAAACATATACCGCACACACCGCTCAGCACTGATGAGTGGGTAATGTTCGGCCTGTTTCCTTCTGTCCAGCTCCAAATCTCGCTGTGTTCCTCGGCCGTGTGGCATCTCCTTATGAATAAATTGTGACTTTGCATCCTGAGCACAGAGTGGCTTTTCTTGTTACCACGGAGGAGGAGGAGGCTAAAAATTTCATGACTGCTAAATTATTCACACCACCGTTAGATGACAAAAAAACAGCAACATCCTGAAAAATATAATCTACTAGAAAAGGAAGATCAGTTGATTATTGGTGGGAGACAAAGGAATATGAAAATGTCAGAATTATCATAATTTGCTCTGTGGGCCAAGCGTTGGAGGATAGTTCTGTAATTGGTTTTCACAGTAAAACACTGGAGGATAGATGGTTAAAATGCAGCGACTCCATCCTCTGTGGTCACACTGGGTCTGTATCCCACCTCTCTGTGGAAAATGGAAGGCTCTAGAATGAAAATGACCACACATGAAACACTGGATGAATAGATGAACTGAGTGTCTGCTGCTTCACAGACTTGTCCTTTTATCTTCCACCAACAAGTCCTCCAAACTAAATCACAAGATACACTGTCCTCTCCCTCTAAAAACAACCCCATGTGAGCGTTTTCTGATCTGACGCCCTATCGACGGGACGACGGTTGTTACATATGACTGCCACAAAATTATTCTTAATCAACTATGGTTTATGACAACTTGTGTTTCATTTTTGTAGCTCTGGTCATCAGTACTATCAAAAGACAGTCACACAATCAGACAGGCCGTAACAAACTCCGAGGTTAGCCAATATTTGGAGGAGAAAGTAAAGGCTAAACTGTTGGCTTGTTTACAACCAGTATGATGGTGTGAAGCCTGACTGCTCGTTTCTTGCCCTTTGGACCTATTTTAAGCAACGTCGCTGTGTCTCCTGATCTTAGCAATTACCTCGGTGTGCACAATATTATCATAATATTATCATAACTTAAATTATCAGATAGCTTCCTTAGCTAGTTGTAGGAAATAAACAGTTCATAATAAAATAAATAGTTTCCTCTGTGTTTTCTTTCTACATTGTAGGCAGGGGGTTGACACTTCAACAGCTTCGTCTCTGGCCATATAACTAGCTAACGAAGTTAACTAATGCCCTAAAAGACTTAACGTTACAAGAGCAATCACCTATTCCTCCTAGTTCCCCAATTTCTGATTAGGTGGGCATGACAAACCTTTAGACACATAACAATATGCACACTTACAACAGACAATACTTTATTTAACCTTACCTGATACGATGTGTGGCTACAAACACTCATTTTTGATGAACACCTCAGTCCAATCCTTCTTATCGCGTTTAAATGTAGCGTTAGTTGTCTTCCATTTTTTTGACAGGCCACTGTCTGCCTGTCAAAAAAACCAGCTGGTATGCGATAAAATTTCAGTTGGGAGCCATTACTCCTGTGATTCTGGCACCCAACAACACGTGACAGATGATCTCTATTAAGAGAAACACATTTTCTTCAGCCATTGTTAAAAAACAAGCCAACAAAACAGGGCTTCTTTCTGCCTCCACCTAAGCTCCGCCCACAAAAAACATCATAATGTTTACTAACAGAAAAGGGGTTTATTGGGTGTCCAAGTCACACTCTTTTGTGTCCCATCCATCCACTCGAACATCCTCTCTACAATGTTTTGTAGCTCTATAACTACAATTATATAACAATTGCATTCCCTACATTACGTTCAATGACAATATTTTCAAAACGTTTTCTTTCTTGAATAATCATCTATTTCTACAATAGCAGGCCTATGGTTAAGAGTCATGGCAAAAACAAAAACTATATTTCTGATATAGTTAAAGGTTAGGCAACTAAAACAGAAGGTGTTACGTGTTGTAACTATTCCTTAACGAACAACTAATTATGTATCCACACAGTATTTCTCTTCAGCTTCTCCACTGGTTGCCTGGCAATCTCACTGTGACTGCAAGACTCACTGCACCCAGCTGTCATTTGCAGTTCCAGCATGTAACTCCCCCAAAACAAACAAATTACATATTTTAATACATTTTTGTGTACAAATTAAAATAACAAGATTCAATGTATCTTGAGCTTTTTAACTTTGGAGTGAGCCCAGCTAGCTGTTGTCCCATGCTTCCAGTCTTTATGCTGAGTTAAGCAACTATATTCCTTTAAGATTAGGGAAAGATCCCGGTTATGGTTAAAAAAACCCAACACAAATTGCACTTTGACGAAATGGAACGTTGGACTTGCTACATGACTATCCACAACCCTGATTTCCACACCATCACTTTTCACCTCTCTACATAAACAGATCAGAACTTCCTGGTACAGGATTGTCTAATATGGACTTACATGTAAGTCCAAGGGATATTGGGCTGTGTTTTAGGCATTTGAACAAACAACAAATTTTTCTAATGAGGACGTATTATGCCATGCCACACTGTTAAACCTTGGTCATAGGTCCTATGTCCATTAATGGCCTATGTTTTTAGAACTGCTGTTCTTTTTTCACTGTCTTGGTACTATATACTTGGCGTGTAACAGCTCTGACCCTGGAATACTTTGATTCTGCTCCCAAATAGGGCCAGTCTGTAATGTCCCGCTGCTCTTGGCCAGGTGGTGTCAACGTCACAGTAAACTAGCTCAACACGTGTGGTCATACAGGCAGCAAACGTGCCAAAACCTGCTGTGTCCAGTTTTTGGTGTTTTTGTAACACAGAGCTGTAATGAAGCCTGTAAGTGTTAACTGTACTATTAATGTAAACTGAACTCATTCTGCGGCTACTTCACAAAAAAACGCAAAGCATTGAGAGACTGTTACTGAGAAGCAGCATCAGGAAGTGTTGACATAGTCTCACAGGTTAATGACTGATTGCTAACTCCTTGTTCAATAAAAGCTGGTCACATCTGGGGCATCCTGGTGGCCCCGTGGTCTGGACCATGGCTTTGTGTCTGGCTTAGGGACCTTTGTCCTTCTCTCCCCATGTTTCCTGTTACACTCTGGTGTGGAGCTATTCAGTGAAGGTAAAATGTCAAACAGTAATTAACCTTGAGTAAGTAACCTCCAACTCAACATGTTCATATCCCAGTGTTATGGAAAGTCAACACAAATGAGGTGCACAGGGAGAACTTTTGAGTGGAGCTTTCTTGGCCAGTCTGTCCAGGTCCTGGCTGCACAGTGCAACCACAAAACTTAATTTCAATTTGATAATGATCTTAACATTTTTTTTGCAAATCTGCGAGGCATGTTTGCTTTCCTATACTTTCAATAAATACATGTTTATGATCATATATGTTCCTCATTGAAGGGTTGTTTAGCCTGCTTCCAAAACTCCGAATCGCTGCCCATGTCTCCAATTTGAGATTCAAATCTGGTGTTGTGCCCACTGCACATGCTTATTTCAGCCAACTGGAAAAACAGTCAACCAGTCATTGAGTTTTTAAGCCTGAAACAAGGTTTGTACACTGTTAACGCAAATACTTCCTATCTGATGAGGAAACACATACGTTTTCTTTAAGAACAAGAGCACAACATATTTTCACAATATGATATTACAGTATGAATAGAAACGTATATTAAAAAGATAATAGTATTTTCAACATTGGTTTAATCTGTCAGTTTATTTCAATTTAATTCAATTCGGTTCAGTTAATTTCGAGTCAGTTAATATCAGTTTAATTCCTTAAAATTGTATGTTTGCAAGAGCGGCACTAGTGGACCAAAAAATTGGTGAATTCAAAAGGCTTTATCCCGTTGGGAGCATGAATGTAATCACCATTTTTCATGGCAATTCTGGGAATCTGATGTCTTGATAAATTATGAGATATCCTATCCGCAAAGACATTTTGTCCATGGGTGGTGCTAATCCACGTCCAAAATAGAAAGGCTCAGTCTTCAAGGAGCATGAATGTACAAATCTGTCGGTGGGCACCAAAATACCGAAGCCCCCAAATATCACTACTACTAGTACCATCCATCCATCCTGCAGTACCCTGACACTCATTTTGGCAGCTTGTACCTATGATGCCATTCTTACTACCCAAAGCTCCTGATATAGTCCAATATCTCCAGGAACTACATCCGCATTGAATGATTCAGCACCTCACGATTTATGTCCAATGCATTCAGTGCTGGTGGATGGGCTTGTAGCGTGCAGTACAAAGATCTTAACAAAGTCTTTTGGTTGCCTTACCTAAACAGTGCCTTAATCACAGTTTCTTTAACAACAACATTATCTTTTCCGTACCTTAACCTTACCGTACTTTCGATGCGCAGATGTTGTAGAATTTTAAAAATGTTGGTGTTCTGGGTCTACCCCGGGGTGGCATGCCTGGAAAAGCTCTAGAGGGAGGCTCCAGGTGGCATCCCAACTGGATGCCCAACTGACTGCTTTTGATATAAAGCAGCAGTTCAACTCTGATCCACTTTTGAATGCTTGACTTCCTCACCCTATCCCTGAGGATGCGCCCAGGCACGCTATGTAGGAGTTACATTTTGCCTTGTATCCTCAATCACATTCTTTCATTCGCTACCCAAAGCTCATGACCATGGGTGAGGGTTGGAACGTAGATTGAATAGTAAAACGAGAGCTTCGCCTTCAGGCTCAGCTCCGTCTTCACCGTGACAGTCTGGAACAATGCTGGCATCCTTGTCGACACTGCACCAATCCACCTGCCCAATCCATCTTATTCTTACTGAGACCCTGAGATACTTTAACTTCTTTAGAAACATAATCGAGTAACTTACTACGTCCTTCTATCTAAATCACTCATCAAATCAAAGACTTCCCGGATAATCAGTGTCTTGTTAATTTTTTATTAGATACATAATCAAACAAACTGCATCATATCCATCATATCTAAGGTGGGTGACACTGACTGGACCAGATTTAATAAAAGGCTAATATTGGCCCCAAATAGCAATGCACTGCTGATATAAATACACCAAGGGACAGTGTGAACACTCTCCCTACCCGACGTGGCTGTTTGTCTAACTGTGGGAGGAATAATTGAGTTTAAGCATTAGGCCGAGCAGTGGGAGACAGTGTAATATGTAACAGGATGAAGGAGGAGGGAGAGTTTTTTCCCTGTGGGCTGAATCTCCAGACTCCTCCACTCCTCGAGCCACCATTTTGATGAAATTAACAATCCTCTTCACCCGTCTTGCCCTCCATCCTCCAGCTCTCTCTGTCCTAAAGAGATTAGACCACTTCAGGAACATTATTCAGATTGTTTATCACTCTCAGCTCCAATTGAAATGAAGTGGATTCTGTTACACTGAGGGCTTCTGCTGAAATCTGGATCACACTTCTTCTCTGCCTCTCCTCTTACCTCAGTGTTATTAGCTCCTATTTCGCCAAGTTTCTAATGATTTATTTGTGTGGATTTGTGACTCTGTAAATTATATTTTATGGTGTTTTTTCAGATTGTGATTTAATTTTAACCATAGAAAAGAATCAATTTCTTCATGGCATGAGCCTAAAGATGAATTTACTTAATTGGACACAAGTAATATCTCAGGGTTTCTTATTCACAGTAAATAATAATATAAATAATGCCCATTATTATTGGATCTATTAAAGGTTTATACGAGTTAATCAGTAAGATCAGCTGATCTCATTCCTCTTCATCTCCATTTATTTACGGTTTCTACTGTAGCCCAGCAAAAGTGTGTTTGACTGCACCAACTAGGATATTTTTTCTAACTCGAGGTCAGATGTAACCTGTGAATCTTGTAAGGTGATCAGACAGGCGCACATTTTCAAATAATTAGTGTATAGAAATGACTCAGTGACTACTCAAAGTCTTATTTGGAAGTGACTTAATATGTCGGAGCCACGATCAAATGATTTGCCAAAGCCTTTGCACAGCTTTATGCATTAGAGGGAAGGAGTCTTTAGTTTTAGTGCTTGTTACATCCACTGACGTTCTCTGGCCTCTTTTTGGGAAGAGAGCTGTCTCTCTCACTGTGTTTCAGGTTTGCCACGCCCCTTTGTGAGAGCTTGGATCAGCCACACTTGGACTTCATTTGATCATCAGTAGAACTGTATATCAACCCCCATAACCAGTGCTCATCCATTGAGCTGTTTGTTGGGCTGGTGCTGCTGTTGAGCTTGTTGCTAGTGTTGAAACTGTGTTTTTCGATAGCACCTGTTTAGCTTGTCCTGACTAGTTGGTAGAAGTGCCGTGCTGAACTAGTCTTGCAACTTTAAGGAAGCCTTGTAGGGGTTCTCTGCCATTTATTTTGCTTCCTTTCTTCTCCTGTTTTGTTGTTAGTTAGGGAGCTTAGTATTTGTTTTGCTGTTTGAATCTGTAGGCAAATGGAGCTTTTTATTTTATAGTTATTGTGGGGTTTTTTGTTTATTATTTTGGCCTTGGAGGCCCCGACCTATTTGCTTCTATTTTTGCAATTTTAGTTGGTTTATCTCTGTTAATCATTTTTCTGTGAATAAATGTTATTCACTGTTCAGCAGCCGTTTCTTGATGATCTGGTTCCATTTTTCGCAAAGACTTTGGGTAAATTTGTTATGTTACTCCCTGTGTTATCCCTTAGACATTAAAAAGGTTGTAACAGGGCTTTTTCTTTTGTTTTGTGTTCATGCTTATGTGTTTTTACTACTTGTTCTGAGCTGTAGCTTCATGCTGCCATTAAACTTCCCTTTGGGATATCAATTAAGACCAAACTGAAATTAATACAAATTCTTATATTCAGGTTGGACACCATGACCACCGTTAAAACACATAAATGTGTCAACAAACAGATTTTGATATTGGGAGAGTACTTAAATCGGCTATCATCAATATTTTTGTATTAACAGTGGATCACATGGTTACTTTTATGTGAAAGAGGTCATTCGTAGTGATGAACCAGAGAGAATTATCACCAACTCTGCACTTCCTTTCAGCTCTACGTGGCATTTTAGTTTCATTCAGCTCATTGTTGGGGTTTTAGACCCACACTTTAATAATTTAGTTCAGGCTCACTTCTCTCATCAACCTCATTTCCAGCAGCAGCA
>NTHP01000128.1:19970-35505 GCA_003416845.1 Oplegnathus fasciatus
GTTCGGCTTTTAACGCAACAGACTCGCTCTTCAACTCACCTGTGTGTGAAGCGGCGTGCTGTTTTTTTCCGGTCTCTGCGCTGTGAGTAAACGGTTATTATGGCCGAACAAACAAAGAAAAGGTCGATGACTACAGACGAGGAAACTTGAAACTGAAGTGAAGATTTTCTTATTTTCCTCTTATTGCCTTGGTGTGAGAACAAATATAAGAGAAAAATAAGAAAACATTCATGCATGAGGCCCAATCTTCTCATCTAACGCTCGGCAAGAAAGCAAAAAAAAATTCCAAAAAATGTTCCTTTAATCTGACTTTTAGTTCAAAAGATAAGTCTGGTGGTATTCTATATTTTTTCTTACTGACAACAAATCTCACGAAGTCCAAAACCAACAGTGAATGTAATGTATACTTGCAAGTATTGTGTGTGTATGAAAGCTTCATATATCTTCTTCCTCTGAGCCACAGAGCTCCATTGTTGTCCAAAAACTATTAAAACACCTCAATGAGCCACATTGTTGCACTGGGTGACATGTTCCTTCATTACCATGAACACACACACTGTAGTTTATTTGGACTCAGTCCCACATACACCGTCCTGCTGCCCCAAATACTCACTAGAGCACCAAATGTGAATTCATCCGCTGCTGAAAATAGCCCCGAACAAATGCACTATTTCCTCCTGTGTGAGTAACGTTTGATAAAAACTACAGTGAGCAGCTGTTTTAGGAAATTACTGAGCGTTTTTAAAAATGAAACTAAATATTTATGAGCTGTTTTTACAGATTAATGTCATCAGGAGGAACCAATGAGCTTGGAGCTGAGAGCCACTGAGTTGGGAAGTCAGAAAGTATTAAGAGGCGGTTGAACACGTTGATTTTTGTTGTTTTTATTTTGAGTTAATGCCACATTCATAAGAACAAGGGAATGAATTTGTCCTCTGGGATTTCTTGAAGTATATTTAATAATGTTTTAAGAATCTTTCGTTATTGTTTGTAAGAGCAAAAGAATTAACAAGTGAGCTCAACTCGATCAAGCAAAGAACAAAAGAGGGTTGGGAACTAAAAACGGTGTTTATTGATAAAAGCTGCTCAATAAAACAAGAAAACGTGCAAGATATTCTAGATCGAGCTAATGTTCCTGTTTGGGTTTGACCTTGAACTTTTGATGTGAAACCTGTTGGGAATCAGGCACATTAAGGGTTTAACTCGGCTGTGGGGTCAGACAGGTCAAACAATCCATTTGACACACAGGCGGGGGTAGGGTGGTGGTGGTGGTGGTGGTTTAGTCCTTTAGCCGTGCGTTTTTGTTTTTCATTTCCCTCTTTGAAATGACAGAGGTGGCTCCCTATGCACCCACCACTTAGAATTAGCCGAAGTTTTACGACCCTGAAAGCCGACACTCCCTTCGCCTCACCTCCCTGATTGGGATCAGGCAGCGGGCAGCTTCAGTCTAAACTGTCTCGTTTGGGGACAGAGGTCGGCTTGTGACCAGGTGAACCACAGTTCAAGTTCCAGTCCTCAACAAAGACCACCGAGGCTGTGGGCAGGACGCTGCCCTCACCTGAAAAACGACCACATCAGTCGCTTGTTCAAATACCTACAATGACCTGTGTTAACATTATCCCGACTACAACCAAGACTGGATTAACCACTGGTCAAAGTCGGTAACTGGGCCCCAGACCCAGAGGGGCCACAAAAGCCCCAGGTCCACTGCATGTCAATTGGTTATGATAATTTGCACATTTTTAGAGAATTTTCACCACTAAAGTTGTCAAAATTTAGTTGTAAGAGTTTTATTATTTCAGTTTATATTGTAGTCACATGATGCATATTCCTAATAAAGTTGTCTTTAATTAAATTACCACAAAATAACACAAATAAAGTATTTTGCCAGCATAGCAGTACTGATTACACTAGACTTGCACTTGGAGGTGACATTGCACAGAGGGCACCTAACAGGTTGATCCAGCCAGGACAAGGACTTCTTGTGGCCGTGTAAATAATAACTAAAGTAAGTTGACGATATTGTGCCTCAAAAATCTCTTAGTGAAGAGATCGGGGCGGACAAAACGTGTGTCTTTAACTCGGGACTGTTGGTTTCTTTGAACTGTTCTCTAACTTTAAAGGTACCATGTGGAGGTTTCTTTGGTAAACACAGTTCTGTTTACATCCAGTGTCCCTCAACAAAACGTACTGTGTGTTTCCTAGAGGTCTAACAAACATGTTGAATGCATTTCATTCCTCATAAAACATTTGCAAAGCTGATTTCTTTTAAAATATTTTGTAAATACAACATATTGTTTACATCCATGTTTACTAGCTAGCCGTCTTCTCTCTCGACTTTGCTGCTGCATTTCTTGGCACCATCAGAAACGCATATTGCATTGCCCACATGCACATGTGCATTCACTTGTGCATGTATGAGATACAAAACATGGCTTCGTTGCACCACTAGTGATCAAAAACTCCTCCTTTAACCAAGTAGTTTTAGAGGCCAAACAAGGGCAGATGACAAAAAACCCCCCCACATGAATATTTTTTTGTGAAGGTCATGTGCGCTTCAGAAGGCACTGACAAACGACCTGTTTCATCGTTTAGGCTGGAGGATTTGTTTGAGACCCTGACATTATGTCAAGGGTTAAAAAAAGTCGCATTTAAATTATTTTCCAGTCACATTTAAAGACTTAAAGAACATCAAAAAAGCCTGAAAAATCCCACGATGTGTAATCTGTAATTATGTTATTTAAACTCCTCCTCAGGTCATTAAAATTGCCAAATTCCCATAAACAATATTGAGTGCATGAACTCGGTGTCCTCAGTGGTGGCTACGGGTCTGTATACGCTCACTCAGCTTTCCCCAGGGTAAATAAATGTTTAAAAAAAGCAAACAAATACAGACCGAATTGCATTCTAGTTATGTTCTCCACCAGTTTCAGGTCAACAGCCTTCAGATCGATACGTTTCAGACCTGCTTTACACGTTGATAAGGCTTTTGTTGTTTATCTGAGGTTTTTGTTGATAAGAGTGCAGAGAAAGAAACCTCAGATCGGGCTCGTCTTACGAAACCTCCAGAAAAAGAGCAAAAAGAACAAGCAGTTTTCGGTTTGGGAGCCGCGGCTCTTTTAGCTCATTCATAACAACACTAACAAGCCATTTAAGGAGAACTGTGGGACGTGGGCAGAAACTTCCCCCCTAACGTGAAGAAGTGCTTTGTGCAACAAAATAAGCAGCTAAAGTCTCTTTTAAACAAAGTGAAACACAGGAGGTGGAGGGGTGGGGGGAGGTGGAGGGGAGGTGTGTACTGTTTGTTCTGTGATCCAGACCCATCAGTCACTGTGTTTCTGCAGTCTGGAGCACATTCCACGAATCCTGCTGGGTTTTGTTCCCCTTAACCTACAACAACGACACGGTTTGAGTCCTGCAGAGCCGAGCGAGGCAGGCTCATTTAAACGCAACAAAAACCGCATCAAGTTATTTTATCTTTAATATTCTACATGTTATGGATTTAGTGTGAATTAGGGTTGGGCTTTTGATGTAGGTTGATTTAAAAAATGTAACAATGCTTACAGTTAACATTTTCTACTGATATACAGGCCCGTGTGTCCCCCTGGGCAGCTTCTTGTCAGTGCTGAAGAGTCTCTGTCACATTAAATCCATCACAGGACATGGACTGAATTGTAGTGTGTTTGCATTAATTCAAGCCTTTGTGCAATCTACAATCAAAAATTCTGAAAATCCATAAACATGCCATCATTTTTTTTACATTTTTCACAGTCTGGATTTAAATGTACGATAGTTTGGCCTGAAGTACAATAATTCTGGACTCTTCATAAAGTGGCGACATTGCAGGTAACAAACTGCAGGAAGCGTAATGGGGCAAAATCTAACCAAGTTTATTCTGGTGACTTTAAATTGTACTTTACGGCGCTCTCTGGCTTTGTTTTCCTGTTGGTTTTGAGAATTACTGAGACTGCAACTGCAACTTTCTTGTGTAGCATAAAGGAACTACTGCTTGCATTTTGTTGTGCAACCCTGTGTTGTAGAACGACCAATAAATTAACCTTGAACTCATCTGTCATAAATAATGAGGGACAGTAACTGTGCTGAGGGCCGCGTTATGCTGGGAAAAGACTATAGTTTGTGCGACTTGTCCGACCATGTTGGAAATCAAAAGTGTTAATACATTTTCCAAACGGCCACACTTGAAGGTGGAGTGAAAAGCACAGAGGGGGGAGACGCGATAATCATTCAGATATGGAGATAACAGCTCACACTCTCAGACAGTCTCTCCTGGAAGACATTCATAGTGTCGCACTCGATTGTTCACAAGTGAAATAGTTGTGTAAAGAATGAAAAAAGAGCTGAGAGAGACGTTATAGACGTCTAGACAGGGATGGTAAATCTTTTCAAAGTAATATTTCTGTTTCAGTGGCGTTAAAAGAACACAGTTTCCCACAAGCCCCGAGACCACTGCAGGTTAAAGGCCAGCACCGTGGCAGCAGCGAGAATCTCTCTGACAGCAGAGATTACAGCTAAAAAGTTGGAAAGATGACATTAGAGGAGAGTGTTGGTTTAAGGCCTCACACCGAAACATAATCATTTAAATGCCGCTAAAACAACTTTCACTTTTCGACCAAATGTAGCTTGACTTTAAGCTTGGACGTCTTTTTACCGGCAATTCACTGAATTAGTGCTTATATCTACCCAAGGAGCACTTCTTTGGGTATTTGAAATTTGTTTATTAAAAGTGTTCTACGGAGTTTTTAAGTGGTTATGAAACAGTCTCAGTTTAATACCGATGCCTCTATATGACCTACACAAGCAAACAAGACCAGCAGCGAGAAGACTGACAATTTCTGTTAGTTTCTAATTGTTATTCTTAATGTCTGCCACCGGGTCGGGGTTTTCCGCGATATCAAATGAAACAGTGCTGGGGTTTACTCTGGCTGAATTCGAGTTGCTTCAGCCGCTAACTGAAGGTCCGTCTCCGGAGCTGCCGCCCGGTCTCCTCCTGGTGAAGTAGTCTCCTTGCAGCGGGGAGTGGGANACCGCCTTTGTCCACAGGGACCGCCAAAATCAACACAAAATAAAAAGTTCCACAGAGCTGCTTTAATGCACATACCTAATATTTGCCTAATATTCCCAAACATGTTCCTTCTACATTCCTTTTGTTCATCCGACGTAAATCGGAGCAGGAATTTGACAATGAAGCTGTTCACTGCATCAACATAGTCTTTACCTACAATAGTAAACTCAATACAAAATTCTCCATAGATTACATATGACACCTTCTGGATCATAGCTTCATATCTATATTCAAAATGTCATAGAAAATGGAAATGTAAATAAATATCAAGTTAAGGATTTTCAAAATGAAAATAAAAAAAGATCCTGGGTTTCTCCTGCGGAGTCTACCCTCTAACGATGTCTCACTCCCCTCTCGGAAATTTGAATTGCTGGATAAATTGCTGCTTTTGGCAAGAAAAGGTATTAAAATGGATCAAGGAAACTCCTCCTACTGTTACTTTGTGGTACCAAGAGATCTTTAATATGTTTCCACATGAGAGGATCAGCTCTGTGCTTAAAAGGTACTGGCCAGTCATTTCTGAACATTTGGAGGCCACGCGTGGACTTTCTCCCAGCAGAGAGTTAATTTACTGTCAAAGGGACTTTCTTTCTTGACCTGGAAACCTTCAGGACAGAATACCGGTATTGGACACACTCACTGGGACTAAGGTTAGGTCAAAGGTGACCTGGTTAATGGTGGATGGACCTGAACTATGGGATCATATGTTTTTGTTCTCGTTTGGACGGCGTTTACGTTGCTTTTCTGTTGTTGTCGTTCTACGTCGCTTCCTTCCTGTGCATGTACGTGTCTTTTTTTTATTTTTTATTAATGGTGTGCTATGTGCTTCTTTCATATTATTTAAAAAATGAATAAAACTGTTTGGGAGGGAAAGAAAGAAAAGGAAACTATCAGCAAGGTCAAAAGTCAGAGTCATGGTGGTCCCTCTGGCAGGATTATGTAAGGGTGAAGTTGTGGGAAGATTCATCATCTGATGACAGAGCTAATCAGTTTCATCTCTTCACAATATATTGATAGTGTCTTTTCCCACAGGCTGTTTTGAGCAGCAGCGGAAAAGGAAATGCGCATAATTTTGTGATAGGAGGAGAACACCCAAAAGTTCCCCGTACAGTAAGTGTAGCACTGCAGATGTGGTTTGGTTTCGAGGCGGAGGACTGAGTCAGATGAGGAGGTGCGGATGGGACGGCTCTCCTCTGTAATTTGCTTCTGTGGAAATGAGCAGAGCCATTTCCTCCGGGTCTGTCTCTTAAACTGGGGCAAACTACGTGGCTCCGTGACCTGATTGTGAGTGTGTGATGTCATTAACCTCACAGCTCAAACTGAATTCAAAATGATGCTGATTCATATCCAGCCAGCTCTGAGATACACGTCTGTCTGTTGGTTTCCTTCTTCTTGTCACTTTTTTCTTCCTCTTTTCTTCACACCGGCGTTTAACACGGCGAAAGTTCGAGATGAAATCTATTTATATAGATGGAATCACCTCTCGGTGGATTTGCTCTCGGGTAGGCCTATGAATTAGATCTGCACAAAATTTTTAGTTCAATGAATGTTGAACATGCATGCACCGTTGACCTACAGAAAGCCGTTTTGACCGTGCTGACCTTCGGGGGAATGAAGAGCCAGAGAGTCCAAAATGGAGACGGCTATTGCAGCTGAGCTGTGTTGCAGCATCCACTTCTATTTAACCTCCTCTGTCAGAGTATAAACTGCTCCATGTGGTTTACACAGACATGAGACAGGACTCTGTTGTACAAATACTTCTTCTGATTAAACTGTGTGAGTATATTGTCCCGTTAAAGATCGAGTTATTATCAGCTTGTTAGCTCAGAGAGCTTTTTCCCCTCTTCGATAAATCTTTATTAAAATAAATGATGTACATTCCTGAGAACAAAATGCCCGGGGGAGTAAACACAGTACAGAGGAAACAGAAAGCAGCTCAGAGAGCTATTGTGACTGCATGTTCCTGACTGGCTAGTGTGTTGGCAGTTAGCTCACCAGCAACACTAGTTACCATGCGAGTCGCACCTATGTGTCCGAGTCTTGCGAGTGTTCTTGTGTCCCTTTTGTCCTCTCTTTACTTTCATTTTCTTCTTCTTTTTCATCTTCTCCTAAAAACAAAAATGATTTTCTTATTTATTTCCATACACTGTAAGAGCATACCGAAGACGATTAGATGACACAGCATAACGTATTTTTAATTATTTACATGTTTAATGACTTCTCAACAACAATCAACCTGCTGTCACTCATGAACGCCGTTGTTGTTCCAGATCTCTGAAAAGTTCCCCGACTTGAAGAAGAGGGGGAAGGTTTCTCACGCTCAGGACTTAGTAAAGGAGACGAGTTTGCCGACCAACACCTCGAACACGTGGAACCGACCCCGCTGCGGCGTACCGGACTACCCCGCCCAGAAGGAGGTGCATTACCGTGGGCGGTACCGCCAGAGGCGCTTCGTCCTGTACGGAGGACGTTTGGAGAAGACGGACCTCACCTACAGGTACAGATCTGCAGGGCTGCTCACACACATACTCAGCTCTGATCAGTATTTAAGGAGTCAGGTTTACTTTTTACTTAATTTTACTCTGTGCCCCGATTCCTTATGTTATTTGAAATAAAAAGAAGTTGAGAAATGTTCATATTATAATAATAATATAATGATATCTTTATATTTCCCTGCAGCTAGCTCGTTTAACCAGCATTTGTCCCTGTAATTCAATTCTAAAAACTTTATTCGTCCTGCAGGGGCCAATTTGAGGGAACAAACAATCCCAAAAAGCTCAAAATACAAAATATGTTCATTTAAAAGTAAACTTTTAAAAAGTTAAAAGGCACAAGGCAGTGGCCAGTCCATAGCTGACCAACAGTGTTCAATACAGCGAAGACACATTATGTCAAAAAGTGTTTTTTTATTTGTTAACTTCTGTTTTCAAGATCAAGAGTGAAGTATCAAGCTCAAGTTTTAAGCCAACATGGATGAGAAGATAAAAATGTGCTCAGAATAATAGAAGTTTGAACACCTACAGTTCTGTGATAACTGAGTAAACTTCACCTGCAATAACACTGTGGGATTTGGTCGAAAGCTCCAGAACAAGCGAGCAAGTGGACCTTAAAGTGCAGTTGAAAGAGTGGCCTGCAACTTTACTGTTTTGGTTCACTCTCACCACCCTCAAAGCGTCGTTTTCGGCCACAGCAGGCAGCTGTTTTCAGAGAAAAAGCTCTATAAAGCCACTGCACACTACCTCTGCACTACCTCTACTGGACTTATTGGACTTAAATTCATCAGGTGACACCAACAGGACTCTAAATGAATGATCATGTTGCTCCGTAACTGCTGGATGTGTAAATAAGCGACAAATTCGTATTTGTAACTTGTTTCCCCCTAAGTGGCCCAAAAAAAACTGCAATTAAAGAACTGTATTTACGAGATAGCACGTTACCGATAAGTGATGACTCTGTATCTCGAGCAGGATCTGCTGGATTTTAGACACATTGAATAATGACCTCAAGGAAAAAAATGTAAAATAGGAGGGCCTATTATAATACTTAGGAAATGAAGTCTTGAAATTATGATTCTGAAAAGTGGGAGCTGGTTTTCTTTCATCTAAGGTCTTGGCACCACCGAGTGTCTGGCAGTCCTCTGCTGGCTGCTGCCTTTCAGTCTGTGTCTCCTGGGGTCCCTTTCATTCTTTTACGCAACACTATATTAAGACAGAGAGAAAGAAGGGGGAGGCAGAGCTCTTTTAATAGCAGCACCGGCCACAGACTAATAAGATTCTGCTGGATTGGACCAATAAAGCTCTCACAGTGACACCTGACAAAGTGATGTGGTTAACCAGGACCACGGCAGCAACTCACAAAGGCAAATTATACTTCTGCATGACCCAACAGGGCCTCCGTCCTCCTAAATGACTAAAATATGAGCGTTGAAAGAGTAAAGCCACGCTAATGAGTCCCTGTGTTTACTTTTTATTTAGAATCAGCCAACATTTTGAGCCTGTGAAGCAAGTTCTGGCATGACGCTTGAAGTTATGCCGGATCAGCTGAGAGCAGTTTTAACTGCTTTAACGGTTGTTAACGAAACTGAAAAGGAGCTCTCAGGTGAGCGTGTTATGGTGCGGTCGCAGGAGGCCGACTGAAAGAAGTATTTTATCGACTTTGTTCTCCAGTCGTTGCTTTATTTATTTAAGACTTCCTTCTTCACATTTTTTATCTTACTCGTGTAAATACACTTTGCAACACATTGTTAAAATTAAATATGTCGGCATAAAATTAAAGGAGAAGTCTGGAGATATTAATATTTACCTTACTGTCCACAAATCCCATCCTTCAAAGCCTGATGTCTCTTCTTCCTCTGAGCCATAAAAACTATTAAAAACACATTAATTATTGCACTGGGTGATCCTTCATCACCATGAACACACACACTGTACTTTATTTTGACTCCATCCCACATACACCGTCCTGCTGCCCCAAATACTCACTACAGCACCAAATGTGGATTAATCCACTGCTGAAAATAGTCCCCAACAAATGCACTATTTACTATTTTTGTTTGCTAAAAACTGCAGTGAGCAGCTTCAGGAAATTACTGAGCCTCTTTTAAAAATGAAACTACATGTTTGTGATCGATTTTTAAAAGTTTACGTCTTCAGTAGGAACCGGTGGGCTTGGAGCAGAGAGAAACAGACAGGGCAGAAAAGTCAGAAAGTATTGAGAGACAAACATAATATAATGCCTGCATTGTCCTTTAATGACACGCTGGTGTAATTACCTATTTGAAGCTCAGCAATGTGGATCAGATGAGTCATATTTAGAGAAACGTTTCATCTTTAATCTACAGGGTATTTGTGCAGAAAGTGATAAGCTCGAGGATTTCAACCAAAGTCAACTTTACACTGAGGAAAGTCCCTTTGTGCAAACAAATATTTGCACCTTTGCAGTCTTTTTACACCGCGTTACGAGTACACTTCTGATCAAACAGAAATGACTGTTAGTTTTTTAATGCAGAGAGTGTGTGTCATGGTTTAACTCTACCTCTCCTCCTACAGTATAAACTGCACGTAAACAGACGTTGAGATGAATGCCAGTGGTATTTTATTGCAAGTGTTCCTCTAAATTAAGACCATATTTCCCATAAACCCTGCTGTTTCCTGTCCCTCTTGACCCTCCTTGCATGAAAAGAGACAACAGCCAGTATAAATTCTTGCAGGTAAGCTAACATGCTCTGGACTGACAGCCCCGCTTCCTGTTTGGTGCCATAAAACGATCCAAACCAGTAAATCAAACCAGCAGAGACAGCTTCCCTTAGAGACGGTCTTGTTTGTTCACAGTAGCTGTAATTATATATCTCAACTCCACTTAATTGATGCAGAAAATGCAACACATAATACCTTTAACTTCACACCTTTACACCATTAAAACCTGTACATGTACCACAAAAACGAGCTGATTGCTATTCAGGTAATCAGGATACCTTAATAAACAATTAATAACTTTAAACTTTAAACTGCTCATATCCAGAATCAACAGCTAGAGGTTGAAGGAATACTTTAACATTTTGGTAAATACACTTATTTTCTTTCTTCCTGAGAGTCTGAAGTGATGTCTTGTTTGTTTAATATGTACACAAGCAGAAATGTAAATCAATAAACAATAATGACTGTTTGTAGTTTTAGGGGAAGTTAAGTGCTGATACTATTTCTTTTTGAACAGACAGGTTGCCAGGTTTGGTACCTGTGCTTACCAGTGGCAACTGGCAACCTGCGCTATAGCCAGAGACGCTGCACAGAATACAGGCTAAACACGTCCTGACAGCTCTCTGTTTACAGTCCGTCCACACAATACAATCTTATCTCACTCACAGAACACGTATTCCCAAAACTATTCCTCTAAATCTTTGGCTCACACTGATGTGACGAGCCACATACTTGTAAGTTAAAGGAACAGTTCAACATTTTGGGATAGATGCTTGTTCACAGGTTAGCTTAGCTTAGCACAAAGACTGGTGACAAGGGGAAACAGCTAGCCTGGCTCTGTCTGAAGGTTACAAAATCCTGCTACCATTACCTCTAAAGTGTTTTGGATGTGCATTATTTGTCTTGATTGTTTGGATTTTTTAAATTTTTTATTATTATTTATTATTTATAACTGAAGTTTTACTAATTAGCACATTATATTCTGTTTATTTAATCTGTATAAAAAAAAGTGTAAAAACGGAAATTTGACATTTAATGGGGGGTCATGTGCCGGACTATTTCTTGACTGGTCTCCACTGGTTGCCTGGCAACTGCTCAAAGCCAGAAAATAGTCCGGCAAACGGTCCGTAAAGCAGTTTTAAAAAAAGAAGTGATATAAAGGTGAACTCTGTCGGTGCTGGTAGGCGGATTTTGTGTTGTGCACGTTGATCATACGGACATGAGAGTTGTACTGATCTTCTCATCTAACTCTGCCAGAAAGCCAAAATTCCTTTATTGTCAGGATTGAACCTGTGGCGTCTCTACATGCTGCTGAGACAACCTGTTACCTTTCTGCAAGTTAATTCTCACATTATACAAAGTCAGAGTCAAATTTCATCTGATTATGTTGTCAAGTCATTTTGATTTATTCCAAACAGGATTTATTTTAATTTTACTGCAGCAGTAACTTTATGATTTGAGGTGTTATAATGCCAGATTTACCCGCTACTCGATGTAATTTATGAAATGTGTCCTGTTGGTAAGATAAGGAGGTTTCTCTTCTTCTTTTCACTTATCACACTGGGTGGTTTTATCAAAAAGGAAAGGGAGGAGACATGATGCAGTGTTTTGCTAGCGAGCCTGAGGGCGTCAGTAACAGCACACCTCCCTGCTGATGACACGACTGCAGATATCAGATTAGAGGGAGGCATGCGAGGCCGGTGGTCCCTCTCTGCTACTGTACATCCTGTGTGTATTGTGTGTGTATTGTGTGTGTTTGACACCTGCACTGGTCTCCCGCAGGATCGTCCGGTTTCCCTGGCAGATAGGAGAGGAAAAGGTTCGACGTGTCTTTCGGGAAGCGCTGAAAATCTGGAGTGACGTCACCCCGCTCACCTTCACAGAGATCCACAGCGGGAAGGCCGACATCCGCATCGACTTCACAAGGTGGGAGGACTGACACGTGGAAAGAAAACATCTTTAAAAGATGATTAAAAAGGAAAAGGAGCATGAGCACATGCTATATGTGTAGATTAAAAAGAGACAAATTCATTCATTTGTTGGGGCAAAAGAACAGAATACTGATATATTTAGTCTCAACTTTGATTCTGACTGAAATATCTCAACAACTTTGGGATGGATTAACATGAAATTTGGTTCAGACATTCATGTTCCTCTCAGGATGAGTTGTAATAACGGTGATTCTTTAAAAACTTCTCTCATCTTCAGGTCAAAACTTAAATGTGTCCAATACTTTGGTTTATGACCAAAAACCGTCAAACCACCTGAACCCATTGTTTTCTATTTAAGCCCACACACACTGGTGGTGGCTGGATGCACATAAATACATCACTGAAAAACCAGAAAACCAGCAAGTTTATCACATTTGCACATCCTGGCTTCTGTACCAGATTTCTTCTGTCTGTACAACACGTGCAGCCGGTGTGTGCTGCACTGCAGAGTCTAAAGTAACAAGCTCACAGTGACAATGCTAACATGTTGATGTTTACTAAGTTCAGCAGAATCAGCGGTACCTGGTTCACTCTTGACACAAGTGTGCATGCATGCTGGTGGCGCTAGATGACTTGTCGGAGGATCAATTAGGATATCATCTGGGAATCATGAATGTCTGATTAAAATTACCTTCAAATACTTGTTGAGATATTTAAATGTGGACTAAAGCGGTGCACCCAACGACCAACAAACACCGTCGTCCCCAGAGCCACACAGCTAGGAGGCTAAAATGATGCAGATATTTTTGTTCCTTATTGGCTTAAAGAAATTTAATCATAAACATGACCAGGGCTGCAACTAACGATCCTTTTCATTATCAGCTAATTTGCCAATTGTTTAGATTGGAAGATTGGATTAATATAGATTAATCATTTTGTCTGTAACTTGTCAGAATAAATACTCCAGAGCCCAATGTGTCATCTTCAAATTGTTTGTTTTGTCTGATAAACAGTCCAAAACCTAAAGATATTTACTGATACATACCTCTACAAATGTTTGGCATTTTTGCTTGAAAAATGACTGAAACAATCAATTAATTATTAAAAGGTTAATTTTCTGTTGAGCAACTAATCGATGAATCAGCTCATCGTTTGAGCACTAAATCAAAAACCTCAACTTTTTCAGAAATACGTAATATTTTATATCAAAATTACATCAATCATAAATTTTTGTGATACGATGTTGAATTTTCAACAGATTCAAATTCTCAGTCGATCCAGAGCTTTATGTTGTGGCCTCCATCCAACATGTACTAACATCACAATGTCCAATCAACCATTTTTATCACTTCAGACTTTGAGAACTTTTTGCTATCTAATCTCTTCTTTGGTTTCATGCTCTAATGAACTGATGTGCTTCTTTGTTTTGGTGGATTTGGTGGGAATCCCCTCTGTATTCACCACAAGTGATCATCAGTCAACTGCGTCAAACATTTTAAATCTATTTATGAGTTTAGGCCGACACAATCAGAGCAGTTCAAATCAGATTTTGACAAAGATCTTTGCTACAAAGGGCTGCAGAGAGCCACAGAGATAGAAACAAGAGATAGTTGAGCAAGAAAAGACAAGCAGATTACAGATACTTTGAAATGTCTCTTTTTCTTTCATGTAGCTCGGTGTGTTTATTCCTGCAGCGATTTCTTGTGTTTCTCCTTTTGAATCAAGGTCATGATTCAAGCTTTATTTTCGCAGCGTCAAAGCAGCCTTTGTTTGCCCTGCTGCACGAATACACCTCAAAACCCACAAAAATAAGGATTCATACATCTTATTATTGTCATGAACTTTTACAGTTTACACTGACTAACCCACACACACAAACATGTGTATCTCATTATCATATAATAATAAGGAAAACTGGAAATATGGTGAGGAACATGGAAAACACTGTGTGAGAAAAAAATTACTATAAATGTGTGCCAAGACCCAAAAAGGGGGAAATCTAAAGAGCTGAAAAATAAAATGAGCTAAAAATAATGAATAATAATTAATTGATTAATGTATTTAATCAACTGCGTATCGTTAAAGAAAACAAATAAGGCTTTCTTTATGTTTACCAACTGATTGGAAGTCAAAGTATAAAGCTTTATATTTATTTTTACGCTCCTTCTTAAGTTACTTAACGAACCGTATTATTTATGTATTCAGTTATACTTTTCTGACAACCTTTTACGGCATTCTGAGGGTTTTGAGGTTTTTATTGAAGAGCAACACATTTAAAATGAGTCAGATTTGTCAAATCATTCGATTTTTTTAAACAAAAATTACAAAAAAAAATCTCTGATTCCAGCTTCTAAAATTTTGAATTTGAATTTTTCTATTTATTTGGTAGGGACGATGCAATTTAACATAGTTCCAATACAGAGCATGAAACTGATGTGCTGCACAGAGAGCTTATAGCTATTGCTAATTTTCGACCCTTGTCCCCAGTTGGGCTTTAACATGTACAGTATAATAAAAAATATACAGCTTTAAGTATCATAAAAACCACTACACACTACAGATATGGACATACAATAAAATACACACATAACTATACGCCAGTACACATATCACTATACACCAATACACCATTGGCAGTTTACAGTACAACTAGCTAGAAATGGGTACAGCTCTGGTTTGCTTTTAGCCAACACTTAACCTTTGTTGTATTATTTTATATCTGGAATTAATTTGATTTCAGTTGGTAGTGTGTTCCAGAGTTGACAGCCCTTTATGGAGAAAGCTGATTGTCCAAATGTGAATATTTGATGGTTTTCTTTCCCCTTCTATGATGGGAAACTGAAAATCTTAACGTGTTGGATTGTTGGTCGGACAAAACAGGCAATTTCCACACGTCAGCTTGGGTTCTGGTCAACTGTGACGGGCAATTCTCAATTGGAAAACTGGAATTTGACACTTGTTGTTGACATTTTTTCAAAGCCATTTTGATTTCGTTGGATTAATAAAGTTCTTTGTACTTTAAGTCGTCAGTGAGGCTTTTATGCTCATCAGTGTGTTTGATTTACGGACCTGTAGGTACTGGCATGGAGACAACCTTCCCTTCGACGGCCCGGGTGGGATTCTTGCTCACGCCTTCTTCCCCAAAACACACCGTCAGGGCGACATTCACTTTGACTACGATGAGTCATGGACCATCGGAAACCACATGGGTGAGTGTTTGTCTGAGACGGTGAAGACAAAGAAAACGGTTAGTTTGAGCTCAACCAACACTTATTTCTTTTTTACTTTATTTTTATTACATTTAATATATATATATATATATATAT
>NTHP01000128.1:54264-67741 GCA_003416845.1 Oplegnathus fasciatus
CACTAACACAGATTTAAACAAATTTATGATCAAAATTTGAGAGAGATATATCTATTGTGTACGTATAAAAATTCTTGGATTTTTTATTTCAACTCGTGAAAAATGTGAGTGAAAACAAAAGTGTTGCGTTTATATTTTTGTTCAGTGCACATATAAACAATCATGGCCAGTCAAAAAGCAAATAAGTCAAAAAGTGTGTCACAATTATGAGATAAGTCACAAGTTTCTACTCAAAATAAGAAAGTAAGTCAATATATTTTTCACAAGTTTGACTTCAACTTTTGTTTGTCATAATTCTGCCTTTGTAAGTCAAAGTCTTTTTTTAATATTTATTTGTATTTGACTAAATATGACACATTAAATCAATATCGAAGTCCAACTTTTTAATCTAACTGGTAAAATTAAAAATACGCTTCAAAAGTTATGAATACTAAGTTGTAATTAAGTCAAATTTGTGACGTCTTCAGTAAAATTATGTAATAGCAAGTCAATATTTCTTCATTTGATTCAATTAATCCACCTTTTTAATCAGTACCTCAGAATTTTGACTTACGTAAGTTAAGTTTTTAATTATCTCATAATATTGACTAAGTCAAAAGATTGAGAAAGTAAGTCCAGTTTTTGACTTAGTATTTGACTTTTATCAACCCAAACCTTAATCCTTTTTCCTTTTCCTGGCAGAAATGAATCAGATAAGAGAGAAGATGTTTTATTTACTGATTTCGACCAGAGTTCCTTCTATAACGTTGATATCTAGCTCGCTGCCACTCCAGCGTCTCAGGTTTAACTCGTGTAATAATGTTATTTTTGCCACCAGAGCAGGATTTTCCTTTGAGAAACTGAAACTTTAATCTCCCTCTAAAAACAGACGCTCTCGGGTGCTGATTTTTACTGTCATAATGAACACGAAAACAAGTGATTAGTTGTATTTAACCTGAAGGCCTGCAGCTGTTCGGTCTGTTCGCCAACGTCTTCTTCCTGGGTCAGGCCTTCATCATCATGCTGGTGTACGTGTGGAGTAGAAGACATCCGCTCATACGCATGAACTTCTTCGGCCTCCTGAACTTCCAGGCGCCGTTCCTCCCCTGGGTGCTCATGGGATTTTCGCTGCTGCTCGGAAACTCCATCGTGGTCGACCTCCTCGGTATAAAAACATTTAACAAAAAACCCGACAACATCTGATGCCACCTTACTCCATTAATCTAGGATGATGTATGTTAAATAGAATATATGTTATATAGTTCAGGAAGGCTGCACAGTGAACATGGGGAAGAGAAAAACCAGTACTTGTTAGTAGATACATTCATTGCCGGTTCGGGTCTTTTCAAAGGGATTTGTTGATGAACTAAACGATTTAATGACGTCGCTGCTGTTATTTAAAACATTTAAGACTGATGCACTGAACTGATCTGGCAAAGTGACTTTTCTGACATGTTGGTCATCCAGCTGTCAGGTGTATGACGAGCTCCTTCCCTCCTCAGGTATCAGTGTCGGTCACATGTACTACTTCCTAGAAGACGTGTTTCCAAACCAGCCGGGAGGAAGGAAGCTGCTGATGACACCAGAACTTCTGTAAGAACCAGAATTCATCTTACTGGAGTCCAAGACGTGTGTTTTTAACTTTTAGTCATTTAGAGAGAGATGACTGGCAGAAACGACCACAGTCTTCTACTGATCGACTGGGACTGGAGTGGCTGGGAAGTTCAGTTTAATCTATAGAGCTGAGTATTAAAAGTACTGAACATCAATACTTTCTCAGAACTGTGAGAAAGAGAGTCTGAGTATCAAAAACTATAATGTAGTGATCCGGCATCAAATGCTTTGGAAACTTTGTCTTGTTTACTTCAGTCTCTTAAACTACAAACTGTTTCAGATATTTCCAGATTTAAACAAATCTTGTTAAAAACATGTCAACTTTCTACGTTTTTTTATACATTATTGTTGGTTGTTCTTCTGGTTTATTTTGCTGAAGTACAACTGTTGTAATATTCTAAACATTAAGAGAAAGTATTGTCCTGGGATGCCAACGATGAACCGTAACATCTCCAGTTCGAATCTGGCCTCGTTTCCTGTCATCTCTCCAATGTCGCCATCTAAGAAAGGCATAAAATGCCCCAAAAAGTATTTTTAAATAAAGAGAGTATTGTCTTGGTATTGCTGTACAACTAATCAAATATAATTGATGTAAAGTCTTTTTCTTCAAATGGAAATTTCAGATAAAACTGCCGGCCCAGCAGGACTCTGGGTCACAAGTATAACATTTGTTTTGATTGGTGAAATGTATCAACAGTTGCAGAGAAACTCTCACACACCGTCTTAATGCATGTGGAGTGTGCGAGAGTTTCTCTGCAACTTTTGATCTTCTCGTCTCTCTCCTACGCACCCGTTTTTCTGTTTTGAAATGTACTAACGCAACAGGAAACAGAAGCATGTTGCCAATGACAGCCTGCATGTTGCAAATTTGGTGAAACGAGCCAAAAGTTTCAGGGTTCAATCAGAGCGGACGCTGGTTTTTCTTTTTAAAGCACCCAAAGAGTGAATATTTGTATACATCTGTGTTTTTATCTTGTTCAGGAAATGCAAAAAGATTTTTTGCTTTCTCTCCTTACAGGCGGGCAATGTTTGACCGACCGGAGGACCCAGACTACCGTCCCCTCCAAGAAGAGCAGCAGGGTGGAGGTCTGCAGCAGGACGACTAACAGAACGAAGACCCCCAAAATCAGGAGAAACCAGCAGGCAGAAACACAGAGAGGCAGTCAGAAGATGTGGATCTGTGGAGCCAGTTAAGATGAATAAGGACTGAACTGAAAGTCAGCAATTATGACAAAAATCTGTTTTTTCAAACGTTTTTTCAAATATTTTTTTACCAAAGATGTCAAAGCATTTTGGAGTTTAATGGCAGGTTCACACTCAGCATGTTTATTTTAACTACTGAGCCTTCATTTGTCTTAATGTAGAACACAGCAGCACAGAGATAGACGAAAAAAACAAGTCTCAGTTCTCTTCTAAGAGTGTGCTGCAGTTTCTTTAGGACAGAAAGCATAATTTAAACAATCAATGAGAAATGACCCCAAAATACAAAAGATTATGGGCAGAAGGAAGAACTTTCTTCTTCTTTTTCTTGGAAAGCGGAGCAGAACAAACGTGACTACTACTCAGCAAAGCAGTGTTTTTACGAGCGGGTCCCCTTTTTGTTGGTATCGTGCACGAACATGCGGGCGACATGACACACAATGCTGCCAACAGGTGGCGGTACCGCGCCAAGAAACGCAAGAAGACTGCTAGCAAGTAAACATGGATGTAAACAACGCAGGATTTTAAACGTTTTATGACGAAGGAAATGCACTCCACACGTTTGTTTGTCAGGATACACAGACTGAGCTTTAGTGAGGATCACTGACTGTAAACACAAACTTTGCTTACAAGAAAACTCCACAGGGAGCCTTTAAGGTCCACTTTGCTGGCTTTTAAGCGTTTCTCATGGTCTTTATCAGGGGTCATGACGTGACCAAAGAAGGTCAGTCACGTGACAACAGGTGATCGGATAAGAAGGGAAATTGTAACCACCGTTTCAGAAGAGCGTGAGATTGGTGAAAAGCCAGTAAGTGGACCTTTGAGTTGAGAATACTCTGTCACATGTTCTGTTTCAGGTCAGTTAGTTAAATTTGTGTTGATGCCCAAATATTCAAAAAAATCCCGAACCTGCCGAGAACACAGACTGATTCACTTGACCTCTGTTTACGAAGATATTCACATAAACAAATACAAACATCCTAAGAAAGGACACTCCAGCTGTGTAAAAGAAGTAAAAACAGTTACAGAGAGCCGTTTCCTTTTATACTTTGAAACTGGAAACATCTTAACTCTAATGTCTGACCACAGTTTGGCTTTCTAGTGTTAACAGATAAGTAAACTTGGTATTTGTACGTTGCTGAAGGAGCAGGACTGACTCATAACTGCCCTCCCTGCTGTCGTGTGACCGCTGCCGGTCGACAGAACTGCCGACGGCCTGAAATCCCATCAGCCCCGTCTGCACACTCTGCACTTTCACCCGCTGCCTTTGTGGGTCAAACACTGGGGACAAAATGGAAACTGCTTAGCACAACAACACGCAAACACGTCTCTGTGGGACCCCAACAACAAAACACATCATCATCCCTTATCAACACAGCACCGCTGATAAATATTAGTCACAACTGCAGTTAGACTGGTGTGGGGTTGAAGGTCGACATCAAGAAAACAACTCGGTGTTTTCAGAGACTCAAACAGAGTTTTTAGACAGAAAAGCGTCTAAAAGGAACATTTACAGATATTCTGAGATATAAATTGGCCTTTAAATGAAGAATTAATTCACAAAAACCCAAAACTAGAGCTGAACGATTAAAGGCAAACATCGAATTGCAATTTTGCTGACCAACATTTTGATTTAAACTGAGAAACTTCTCTGCAAGTTAAACTCCAGTCTTTTGTTCGTGATTTACATCAAACAAGATTGTGCCAAACAAAAACAAACTTTAATCTGATAGTTTAATGCAGGTGCTCGTTTTTTAACATCCTTTTTAGAGTTAGAGAAAAGTCAGCTTCTAAATAAACTACCCTTTCTACGGGAAAATATACCAATTTAAGATATTATACACTGCATATTTGGCAAATTTCTTCTTCTCTGTCATTAACAGTGGACAACTACAGAGCTACCTGCCTGCGACCGACACAAGCGATCAGACTGTTTATGTAAACTCAAGAATAAAAGTCTGCAGCCGGGCGAGCAGCTCTGAGAGACTGCTCTGCACATGGAGCCTGTTAGGATGCGAACATTTGCTAATTAATTCAGAACTCGAAGTGCAGCCGAGGCTGATGGGAATGTCGATAGTTTTTAACCAAAGTGTTGGACAAAATGAAGTTTTGACCTGATGATGGCGCTAGAGGAAAAGTCATTATTAAACTTTATCGTGAGGGGAACATGAACGTCTGTGCCAACAATGGTTTAGGTTTAATTTGTCACATATAATAAAACAGGGTGTAATTACAGTGAAATGTGATTGACATTTAAAGGTGCAGTCTATGAATCTGGAGAAAGCTTGTTGATATTTGAACTCAGCAGCCAAACAAATACACCCCTCCCTTCAGTGCTCCTTCAAACTCGTGTGAGTAACGCACAGCATTAGTTTGTCCTGTGCATGAGCACGAGTTGAGACATATTATACCGAAGTGTTTAGTGGAAACACGTCTAAAGCGTCGGTATTTGACGACCTGGGTTGGCGGCTCTACCTGAGTCGCTCTGTGTGTTTCCTGTTTACAGATCCAGGGCTGTGTATGAACACCGGACTGTTTTTTCAGCGCACACACAGAACGGAAAGCTAGCGGACCGCGAGAGGAGATATTCACTGAATTTGGCAAAAACTGTTTTAGATTAGAATCGTAGACTACACCTTTAACCACGAATGTTAATCCCACGGTGGTGCTAGAGGAAGAAGTCCGAGGATCTCTAAAGTCGGAAGGATTCATCCTCTATGAATGTCTGCAGAAAAAGAAGATTTCAATGTGGACCAAAGTGGTGAACCAACACCACAGCAGTCTGCTAGCGTGGCTAAAAAAGACTTGCAAAAACAGACAGTGCACTCCTTATTCTTTCAAACATTAAAACATGACACAGAGTGACGTTCCCTCTTCAATAAAACCATCTTTGGCAAAGTGTAAATGTGCAGACACCGGCCGACAGAGAGCATGTTAACCAGGCAACAACAGAAAAATGTTATTTAGCTACAGCTGAGTAAATCTGCCCCCTTAAACTATCGCTTGCTACAGTTTATTAAGACACTTTTAGTTACATGAGCTGTAATTACAGTTGTGGCTCCAGAGATCTGGAGAAACTGCATCTTTCAAATCACAATTTTGAAATAAAAATGATTAATCGGTCAGCCCTAAAACTGAACACTTGTACGAATAAGTGTGCAAAAACCTGTCAGTCACAGAGCTGACACACAGACACAAGCAACTATTCAAGCTCACACTTAGAGTCGCCCTTCAACCTGCATGTTTTTGGACTGTGGGTGGAAACCAGAGCTCCCAGTGCACCACCAATACAAGTATTATATAAAACGATACCAGTAAACTCATTGATCGCTCTAACTCTAGTTATGACACAAATACTTTACTCAGTAACTGTTTTAAATGAATATAACCAGACGGTAAATCAAGCTCTTTCACTTTTTTTTTTATTTTGTAAGAATTATTAAAATGTACAAAAAGACAACAAATACAACAAAACAATATATTATCTGAGACTGGCTGTGTGGTTTTTTCTCCCTCTGGTCAGGTAAAGAGAGTCAGTGGTCAAAGTGAGAGAGCAGCTTCTCCACGCTGAGGGTCGGAGGGGAAAACACGAAGGAGGGACGTTTTCTACCGGGGGCTTTGCCAAACAGAACGTAATATTAACATTAATCATAAAAAACAAAAATAACACGGTGAGCGGCCGACTGGGAACCTGGTCGAGCAGAAAAGACATCCGGCGCGCGATGGAGGAGCATCTTTGTTGCTGATGTTGCGAACCGGGACAGCGTCATACCTCAATCAGACGAGCACCGCTCCTGTAGGGGGCGCTGAAGCTGCTTCATCTACCAGGCGGGTGCCGTGTTCGCCAGCCGCCTCATTCGCCTGCAGAGCAAACAGGAAGAGTCAACACCTCAAAAAACAACATGAACTGACCTACGGAGGTTCCTCTTGTGATGACAAAGACTCCAGGCTATTACAAACCTTGTTACTGTGACTCAGGCTACAACTAATAACTGTTTTATTATTATTGATTCATCTTTATTAATAGTAGTTTTATCTATTTACGGCAGAAATGTTTAAAAAGCGCCCGTCACAAAGTTCTAAAAGTTTAACGTGACGTCTTCAAACTAGGGCGGCAACAAACACTCATTTTCATCATCAATTCATCTGTTGAATGTTTTTACAATTAATCAATTAACCTATAAAATGCCAGAAAACTGTTAAAAATGCTCCTCAAAGTTTGGCAGAGCTGCAGGTGACGTCCTCATATTGTTTGTTTTTAGACCAGCAGTGTAAAACCAGAAGATACCTGATTTATATAAAACAGGGTTTAAAAAAAAGGATATAAAACAGTCAAAAGCAGGAATATAAAACATTTGAGAAGCTGGAAACATCTATTTTTGGGGGCATTTCTGCTTAATCAATGACTTTAATAATAATAATAATAATAATAATAATCAAAATGATTATTATTACAGATTAATCAGCTAATTGTTTCAGCGCTACTTAAAACAGCTTGTTTTGGCAGCTCGACAGTCTAAAACTCAAAGATACTCAGTTTACACTGATACGAAACATTCAGCATTTTAGCTTTGATAAATGACTTCAATGGGTAATCAATAATCAGAACTGCAGTGTTTACAGTTTTTGTTGATCAACTAATTGAATAATTGGTAATGCTTTATTTCACAGTAAAGAACGTTGTAATTTTGCGCTAAATATGAGCAGAATAGAGACTACAGCTGCAACGATCAACTATTCTGATCACTGATTAATCGTTTTGATTTAAATCATTTAAAAGTTTGTATTTTCTGGTTTCCTTATTCTTCTACGGTAATAAACTGTTGGTCGGACCAAACAAAACATCTGAAGACGTCACGTTGGACACTTTTCACTATTTTCTGATATTTTACAGAACAAATGATTCATTGATTAATCAGGAAAAGATCTATGAAGATTCATCTATAATGAAAATAAACGCTGCGTCCCGACTGTCGACTAGACTCATTTATCACCTGAACATGTTCCTGCAGTAAAACCAGTTCAGGCTTTGCAGCTGATTCATATTGACTTTTATTTTGCTGACCTTTATTTAAGCAGATAAAAGTCACAGTGAGGTGAAATCTTAATTTGAAGAAGGACCTGAACATAAAAAACAGAAGTGACGGAGCAAACTGCCGACTTGGCTCCATCACGGAGGTTTGCCGACACTCACCTCGTGTTTCTGTCCTGATCTCTGATCTTCTTCTCCATCTCTGCGTCTGTCAGGGTCTCCAGCAGGGGGCACCACTGGTCAGCATCTCCTGTGTTTCTAATGGCTATCTCCACTGTGGGCAGCGGGTTCTCACTGCAGAACACCAAGAACAAGAACAAAAACACTTCAGTCTGATTCGATTTACTTTACTGCAGCACTCGATGACTGTTTCCTGCTGCAGCTGCAGGTCCAGCTGTGGTTTTTACTCTCATGTGACTCAGATCGGATGTTTTCTAATCAACGAGAAACGTGGAGTCACTCTTTCTCCCCCGAGGCTGAAGCGAATCCTGAGAAATGCAAATTGTACTTGAAGCTTCAAAGACGAACACCTGACACTGTTTCTGTTACAGTAACTAAATATTATGACGTGTAACTAAAACACCAGTCATATTTTTGATGGCCTGGATAAGCAGTGCGAGCAGGGACGACGAAAAGACACAATCATGAAAGAAAACCAAATTCCAGACTTTGCCGATATTTTAGGAAACATCACGACTCAACGGAAACGTAAATGAAACGTGAAAACAAGCGTGAGAAGCGAAGGCAAAATAACTGAGCCCTCGTGTCCGTCGCTGTGAGGACATACTGGCATCAGACTCAGGTCACACCTTCGATAGGCAGATGGACATTTTAAGAAATTCGTTACGACACCGCCCTGATGCCCCAACAAGTCATCTCTGTTCAGTTTGACTTTTCTGTGCACTGCTCACTGATAAAAACACGTTACAAATCAGCATTCACTGGACATAAGCAGGAAAATAAACAGTCCAAAAATATTTGTTCCCCACCAGACGCCCAACTGTGACAGAGATCAGCGCTGCTGTCTGGGTTTTGAAATATTTCATTACTTCACATCCTGAGAAACTCAAAGTCAGACAGCAGACTGTCGGCTACATTTCACCCAAAGAAGAACGAGCAGCAGCAGAAAACACCAAACAAGACCTTAATTTAAAGTTCAACTTCAGTCCGGACGTTCTATAAAAACACGTCAGGAGAGAAAGATGCTGGTTTACTTCAAGAAGCCTACAGAAGAGGGGTCAAAGGTCACAGCCACATCACCATGGCAACAACACACACAACAACAGATGTAACAGGACAGACATTTCCACACTGTTTGCTTCTGCAACTCTTCAAAACCAGGAAATGGTCAAATTCCCTTTTCAGACTTGTGTAAGAAGTCTGGCTCACCTCTCTCGCTGGAGGACTGAAAAATCAGACGATAAAACCTTTTTAAAAGTTATATAACTATTTTATAAATCAGTCTGTACGGTTTGCTCTGTGTTTGAGAGTCGGTACCTGAAGGCGTACGTCCTCTGGTGCCAGCTCAGCTGACCGCGGATGCTGTAGGCGATGGTGGTGACAAACTCGCCGCCCAGGCCCAGCTCAGAGCAAAGCTTCAGGGCAAACTTCTCCGGAGAGTTCTCCCTCTCAGACATATCCCACTCAAACTGGTCCACCAGAGAGATGTTCCCAACGTGGATGTTCAGCTGGAGCACAAAAACATTTCATCAACAGGAGAAAAACAAGGTTGATACTGCAAGTATTATTCTGGACGAGTGGCACGAAAACACTAAATCTTGGCGGTGCAGAGCGTCACCTTGATGATGACCCTCTGGTCCGCCTGGTCCTCCAGGATGCTGTCTGTCGGATAAGACTCGATCTGCTGTCTGATGGCGGAGGCGATGGCGGGGACGAAGGCCAGCGGGTTGAGGTCCAGGTCGTCACAAAGGATCTCAGCGAACATCTCAGGCGTCATCAGTTTCTCTGAACATTTCAAAAGGAGGAGAAATGTCATATTTTTGGTCAACAGCGGAAATTTTCTCTCCTCAATGCCATGAAGTCTTGGACACTAAACTTTACAGAGCTGAGAGAAAGTGACGATGGGATGTTACCGTTCATGTTCCAGGTGAAAGCGTCTCTGAGCTTCTGTCCCTCGATCTCCATGTCCAGACGGATTGGAACCAGAACTTCGGACTGAGTGGCGTTCTCATGGATCACTGCTGGGTCGTGGTCGTCAAAGCTGGGCGAGACAAACACACAAAGCCAAAACTTACTGACAGCAGTTAAAATCAAACACTTGGTATGTAAACGTCAGTCTGTCTGTCTGTTTGTTTGTTTGTTTGTCTGCTCTACAGGTGACCAAAACAAAAAAGAAGAGCGTCCTTTGTCAGCGTGGCGACATGTTAGATGCAGCTTTCACACCTAACCTGTTTGGTAAATCAAATTCTGATGCATTTGCCTGTTTAGTGCCGTCGATCGCACTCTGGTGAGGACCAAACAACCGGACCGAGACCGCCTGAAAAGGAGGGTCTCTGCCCGCTTCCAAAGCGGACTCTGATGCGGTTTGTTTGTAGTCTGAAAGTGGATCAACTACAGGATTTTGCGATAGTAGATGTGATTTTAGGATGATTTCAAAAGCCAAACTACTATTAAACCCATCTGCTGATTGCAAACTGTTCAAGAGACGACCTTATAGCGATCTGTATAGGCGACTTTATGCAATTCATTTCCCTGATCAGACAGTCAAAAGCACTTAAAACTGTGGTGTGCTGTGCTTGTATCCTACTCTGTGTACGCTGGCAGTTCATTAAGCATTAAAAAGTGTGACACAGCGATCCCACAGTAATTCCTCCTGTAACGTTTCTATAACAAGTCGCCTCTTTTTCGCACCGTCTCTGCCTCTTTGCAGTCTAATAACTCCTGTTGCTCACCACAGTGGGAAGGTCCTCTTCTTGTCGCGGCCCAGTCGGCTGCGGTTGATGGTGGTGGAGCAGGGCACCGCGTCCAGGTGGTGAGAGCTGTTGGGCAGCGTGGGAACCCACTGACTGTTCCTCTTCGCCTTCTGTTCCCTGGTGACAGACCGAGACATGTGGATGTGTGAAAATCTTTTTTTCTTTTCTTAATTCCACCTCAAATTACCCCAATGAAGACGCGCAGTTAATTTTTAATCTCACCAACAAAGACTTGTCGACTGTCTACTTGAATAGGTTTAGGTAATTGTTACTGGAGCTCTGATTTTCCAATTTAGTCAGGCTAAAAAAGGTTTGTAGAACGTGCACTCCACTCCGCACTCCAAGCTTTATTTTTCCTTTTTTAATCATCTTCAGTTTTAAGCGTTGAATATTAACCAACAACCAGTCATACTGTGCTGAATAGGAGCCTTTCAGATCTGTTTTCCTGCATTTTATTCAACTTAAGGAAGACACAGCTCTCTAAAGCTCACTCCTAAAAACTGTCAGATCAGTTACTGAAGCCAAAAATGGCTACATGTGACCTGAGGAACCTTTGTGATCTGATGCCAACATGTAAATAGAGGCAACACACTCATATATTTGTAATTTCAGAAACTCATTACAGAAATCTTCTTCCCAAAACAGATGTGTCATTAACATTACAAACACTTTACTGGCTCTGTCCTGACAGCATGTCCCGTCTGAATAACGTCCTCAGAGGTGGCTGTGGTGGACGTACCTGAGGTAGGCGGGGGGCTCAGTGCTGATGGAGACAGCTTTGTACTTCTCATCGTTGCCTTCAAGGATCTCCTCGACCTCCGAAGCCTTCAGCAGGGTCACGCTGGTGGCCAGCTGAGTGTAGCCGTGATCTGAAGCACAAGAACAAGAGTCAACACAGAGACAGCGACCGAGCTGGCCGGCCATTTAAATCATCCTCAGTGTGGCAAACTGTGCATCGCAACGCTGCGAAGCTCTAAAGCGAAATAAATGCTTTTAACCATCTGTGAGATCATCAAAATGTGGTTTTACACGACGTGCTCACGTTATTTTAAAACTCATTGTTATTTTCATCTTTTTAAACAGAAACAGATCAGTATTTATTCATGTTGAGAAACAGATTACCTTTTTAAAAACACACTTTAATAAAACATGAGTGAAAACTGATTAAAGTTATTGTCATTTTAACTGCAGTTTACTGTTTATTGTCTTCAATTATCTACTTGTGGAAGATACATTTCTATTTATCGTATTTTAAAAACCAATAACTTTATTTCTGTATTATAAAACTGACAAGTTTCTTAATATCTTCTATTCAATAACAGTAATTAACAGTCTATAGTCTCGAACAGTGTTTCATATCACAGGAAACAGATAATAACGAGGATCCACAGTTCAGCACGACCCCGCCCAGCTGTGGATGTGTCAGACTGCACTCTACTGACCGTGTGACGACTCCACTATTTTCTTCCGTTCTTCTACGGATGCCAGTTTTCTCCATAATGACGGATATCTTTTATACAGGGAGCCTCTGAACATGCGGAGGTAGTTTCCCACCTGAACACACAAACAAACAAACAGAATCAAGAGACATGAATCATTGCTGGTTTGAGTTTCACAAATGTGAGCAATTTCTGGTTTTCTTACTGTTGGTTGGACAAAATTAGCAATTTGAATTTGTCAGTTTGTGCTATTTGAAACTTCCTGCAATTCCAATTTTCATTTTAATTAAATAGCAAAGAAATAATTGATTAATCAAGATAAATAATTCGCAGATTAATCGATAATGATAATCATGAGTTGGAGCCCTCAGCGACTTCTTAACATTATCTAAAATCTATACCTCAATAAATTCTAACATTTATATATTATTATTTACCAGGACAACAAGATTTTCTTAAAATACATCAGTATATGACATGTCCTTCATTGTGCTGCCTTTTTATGTTCTTCTGGATTATTGAACTCCAACACGATCACCTACAGATATTGGATTTGAGGACTGGATTTATTTTTGATAGAACTTCAGGTTAAATTTCAGTGGTCGTCATTTTAAATTTTTAACTAAATGGGATTAATTATCGAACACTGTAATCGGGGTAAAGTTCGGTCAGTGAGAGATTCACTGTGCCGGCCTGTCGTCCAACTTCAGCACACAGCATGCAGATTATACTGCTCTTATTTAGCAGTGTTAACACAAGTTCTACGACCCGAGATTAGAAATGTCATGTTTTTTTTTAATCACACTGACTTTATTTGATAACTGTTACTAAACATGGTGCATCTGTAGTTTTTACACGAGGTTATAAATTTTGATAGCTGTGATACTTGAGTGCATATACATTAAACCAGAGGTTCTCAATTTATTTTCAGCCACGGACCCCCTACAGGATAGCATATGTCCCTTGGAATAATTTTTTATGCTTTTTTTATACTTATACTAAACCGGTGACATGTGCTTGACTGGTGGGAATGAAGATTCTCAGAGTTATAGATTCGTTAGGTTAGAATGTAATCTATGATATAATACAGGTTTAAAAAATTTAATATCGTTCATTGAACTGTGAAGCCTTTCGTAAAAAAAAATTTAAAAAAATTATATCGTGATAATTTAGATGAATGAATCTGAAAACTTTTCACGGACCCCACTTCGAGAATCACTGCATTAAACTACCTAAATTTTGTGACCCTATATAAATACTATGGAGGCACCATTTTTGAT
>NTHP01000128.1:74496-90560 GCA_003416845.1 Oplegnathus fasciatus
TTTTTTTTGGGGCGCTTCATTCATTTGATCGTTAAGAGAATTATGAACTTCATGCAGGTGAAAATAACACAAAAAAAAAGGCAATACATGGTCGCAGTGCAATCCAAGCGAATCTAGTGTTTTGTTGCGGCGATATGAACAAATCAGGAAAAATCCAACCTTAGATATTCAGTCGCAAAGTGTTTTTGGTGAACCCACTTTCCCTTAATCAGTGATTTCCTACATTTCCCAGGACGCTATGCAACAGCAATCAAAGAAGTTTAAAGTGTGATTAGCTTCACCGGCTGACAAAATCTGTTAGCGACAGCTGTTGTTTAAACCTGGAAAATCAATGGCCGCTGGGTAGAAATGAGAAGCTGCTTTTGTCTATTTTTTGGGACCCACTGTTTCAGAAATTACTCTGAATTTTGACAGTAAATCTGCCATCGTTGTCAATATTGTAAACTGCATATGTTACTTGTGAGAATGGAAAGCTTCACAGGCACAGCAACAGCAGATAATTTGCTATCAATCAATAAAACAGATAATTTAGCAGTGAGCGTTGTGCAGAATCCAGAAAAGAAGCCCTTCAAAAATGTTTCTTAGCCGTTAACTTCGGATCCGTGGGAATAAAAGAAATATGGGCACCAAAAATGGAAAGTACATGACCGAAAACTGATTTTTTAAAGCGGTGGTAAGGTGTTCTAGGTTGGATTTTTCCTTTAAAGAAACAGATCATGGACAGCACAGAGAACAGAGAGCAGAGTTTGTTCCCTCATGTGCAGTTTTGGCAGCATCACCGTCGTTCATCTGGGCTCCTACGCACAAAACCTCCTTCAAAACTTTATTCCAGATTTTTTTTACGGCCTAATTTAAGGAGCTTTTCGACGAGTTTTCCAGATCTGGAAATAATCAAAATCCGTCTTTTCCACACTTTCTGTGTGAGAGAGCCCAGAGAGGAAAGACTCTGCCGTCGTCACCGGCACGTAAAACCACAGCCGACAAGAAAACGTCCTGCAGGATAAATCAGCAGCGCTCGTCTGCAACACACAAGCCTGTCATGGCACATTTGGAAAGAGGTTACTAATGGATATGAAGGATGATCTGCCATGGTGGAAAAACTAAACCAGAGTCTATCACTTCTTCCCGTGCAATAGTAGCGTCCAGAGTTAAACAGAAATATCAGTTTGCTGTTAGAGAAAATTTTGAATAATGTTCTTTTGTGAGATGATGGAAAGAAACCTGACAGAGTATCCTGTTTTTGTTGCTTATTTTATGTAGTTGTATCCCAGAGTTTCTCTACTGCAGTATTTTGGGAACACAAGAACATGGTACTTTTCAAGGGGGATTATCCAAATATCAAATAATACATTTGAATACACACTATTGACTGGGTGCAGCCTTCACTGAACAGCTGCCAATTGTAAACAAAATAGTTTCAAGACAGCTTTTAGTGTCTTAGATGGTCAAAATGTTGTTTCAGAGGCTTCTTCCAAAGAATAAATGTTCAAATGTTTAAATTTAACATTGGATACTTTAACTTTTGTGCAGTTATTATAGTTAAATTTAATTATATTAAACATTTTTGATCAAAATGTTGTTATCATCCTGGTGTACGGAAGCCCATTTCTGCCAGAAAAAGAAAAGAATTGAAGAAAAATTAGGAATGATAAAAAATACTCAGGTATAGAGCTAAAACAATCAGTTGATTAATCAATTAGTCCATCAGCAAAAATTATTCAGCAACTATTTTGATAATCGATTAATGGTTTAAGTCACTTTTCACTGTTTGCTGACATTTTATTGACCAAACGATTAATCGAGACAATGGTTTAAAGGTTAATCATTAACAAAATATTAGTTATTGTCACCATTATTTATGGTATTTCAAAATTATCAGTACTTAGTCAATATTTAGACTTTATATCTCTCAACTTGACGCGAGCATTTTTATTTTTCATTCCTAACTGTTTCCCCGGCAGAAATGGGCTTCCATATAATCGACCGTTTGAAGGATCAAACACAATTTTCTGAAAACAGCAAACACGACATTAAAACGTCTCACTCAGCACGTAAGAAGAGACGTAGCTGTTGCCTTCCAACGTGGCGGCCGGCGGTCAGGAAGTAGAGAAAGCAGTAAAGTGCAGCTCGTACGACCTCTTCAGAAGGATAATTAGCAGCACCATATCAGAGCAGAGAGATGCAAAAAAAAAAAAAAATGTACAAAGCAAAATGAAAAAAAGTGTTGATATCGTGACGAGTCTATTAACAAAATCTCATGGTCCGTTTCAAAAGAATATACTGCACAGTTGGTGTTAATTGATATATACACTCTGTTGTTTTTTTGTTTTCAGCTCACTTGTTCTCGACGTTTTCTGTCCCAGTCAAGTGCGATCGAAGGACTGCCACGTCCTTCACGGTGTAGTGGTTACGATTCATTGATAATAATAATTAAAAAAAAGAAAACAGTGGCATGTGATTCATGGCTGTGCCCACTGGATTTTGACACCACGTCTCCATTTCAGACTACTTGACCTTTTTTGTTTTTTTTGTAACATGGCAGCGTTCAGAAGTTAAAAGAGTCCAGATCCCTCCACGTCAGCGTCGCTGGTGTTAAAATGCTGAAATGAGTCCCCAGCGTCCGCGAGCGGAGAGCCAAACGTTCAGTGCTGCAGTCCCAGAAACACCGTCGACATCAGGATCCCCGGGGCGAGACGGTAAAGGCGGCGGTACACTCACAACAAAAGTTTCCCTGAAAAAATAGAAACACATTCGAACACCCAGCTGTCACACATCTGTGTTTACGCGCTGCGGCTTCGTATTGTTCGTTTATGTACACTCCTTGCCAGGAGGGGGCGTGCATGAAGAGTGAAGAGTGAAATACAGGGATGAAGGCTGCCGAGGGAGTCTGGGGGTTTAAAAAATTTGTTTTATCGACGGTGCAAAAACCCTCTCGTGAACAAGAGGCTTGAACAAAAAAATCTTAAAGAGCTGACCGAGTGATGTTAAAGTGTAAACAGTTGTAAACAAAAAAAACAACAATGGACCAGGAAATGAAATGAATCTGCTTTTCCACAAGCCGACACAACCAGTTACGTGAAACTTCAGGCCGAGTTGAGGCTGGTAGAGTTCGACTAGTTCAGCCACCGAGCGGCGGCGCCCCGACACCAACGCAGCTGTTTGTTTTTCCCACAAACGCGTCCTTTTGTGGTCATGAACTTGCAGCCTCACGGAAACGGCCTCCATCGGGGCGTTTCCTGCGACAAACTCAGCCTGTTAAAGTCCTCGGAGGGTCCTGATGACACGACAGCTGTTACTAAGTGCTAAGGTGCTCCTCTGCTTTCTGCTAATCCACAGAAAGGCTGCTTGGTCATTTTTCTCATCTCCTCTGGCATCTCAGTCTTTGTCCAAACCAAAACTCAGATACTTCAGGTTAGTTTGCCTCAAAGAGACCCGAACAGAAATGTTTCTTCTGAGGAGTGGAGACCAGAGAGGGTTAAGGGGGTGGAGGGGAGGCAGGAAGTGGCGCGTTTCTCCTCAGAAAATCCCTTTAGCGATTTTCAGTCCCTTCTGTTTCATGCGAGGCAGCGTCGAACTGGCCACGTTCTTGGCCCGCATCGGCCGGGCCAAGCCGCGCTTCTTCAGCACGAAGTCGTAGTTGGCAGTGGAGTTCATGGCGTAGAAAACGTTGGCGTTGTCCGGGATCCGAAGCTCTACAGAACGAGACGAGAGAGAGAAGAAACAACACGGAGTCAGTCGAAACAAATCTGGCAGAAATCTTGTTGTGTGGGGAGAAATAAAGTGAAAATGAATCAAAGAATAAGAACATTATGATTCATTTGTCCTGGACCAAATACTGGATATATATTCAGCATCAATGTGGAGATATTCAGTATATAGAGACCCCACTGCTGTTTTATCTACAGAATAAGATAATAAGAAAGATTACAAGATAATGATTTGTGTGCACAAGTTATGTCGGGGCTCAGTAGACACATTATTACTGTTCTTATTGTTTTACTGTGCAGCATTTTATTTTTCCTTTGTCAGGGAGGAAGCAGTAATACCACAATCTTTATTTATTTTCAGCTTTGTTGGTGGTGATTCCAATATAAAGTCTTAATAAGGTTAGGCTGATACATCCAACTGATAAAAGGCTTATTATTATTATTAATATTTGCTATCAGATTGAGATTCTTTGCTGCCACAGCTTCAAGAACACCTCACAAAATTGTTATGTTCTTTGTAAATCTTTGTTCAATTACTATTTTTACAATAATGAAAAAAGAAAGTATATATTTACAGATGAGATTCAACCACTTTTCCAACATTTCATGTCAAATCCGGGCCAACTGAGACCCGACCAGACTGATCCCGACCGGTACTGTTAAATGTAAGATTTGAGAAATTTGAACCCAAACAGATACAGTAGCTATATGAGATATAGAAACTGTACTTTTTCTTTATTTCAAGACATTTAGTCGGCTCTTTGTTGAGACACGCAGTCAGGATGTGTGCTTTTAGTTTTTACCTTTGTCCTCGGAGATTTTCTGCATCAGCTCGTACTCCTCGGTCTTCTCCCGCTCCAGGTTGTGTTTGATCATCGCCTTCCTGATGACGGCTGGAGTCTTGTCTTGACTCGTCACCTGAATCAAGGGACAGACATCAGTTACTTTGTCAGAGTCAAACTACCTGTAATCTACACAAAAACAATGTGATAAAATGTAAAGTTAAACGTTGTTTCTTACTGCTTTTGCAGCAGGCTTATAAGACATAAAAATTATATTTCTTTCCTGCTGTTTTATATCGTTCTCCTAAATCAGAAAAGTTGTAAAGTGGTAAAAACTGCAGAAATAAAATGAACTCTGTGGTATTTCAGCAATTCAAACTTGTTTCGCCCTTTTATTTTATGCTCATTGACAAAAATTGACAACAAGATTCTGGAGATGAACTCACCAGGATGCTCTTGTACATGTTGCCGTTCTCCACGTCCAGGCTGACCCTGATGATGCAGCAGTCGTCCACCTGCTGGTTGTACAGCGGCAGCGACAGAGTCGAGTAGTTCGACACCGCCGACACCGAGCGCTTGTGTGAGCGGGAGGCCGACAGCGGGGTGGAGCAGGAGACGGAGGACGAGGAGGCGCTGCTGGAGCCCGAGGCCGAACCGGAGCTGGAGCCCGTCCCGGAGGTGTCCAGGGACGACAGAGACGTACACTCCCAGAACTGGAGAGGACGGCAGGAGAGCAGAGGAGGCGGTGAGACTGAAGTTTACATCAGGACTGTTTTCATTATCAATTTATCTCTCAGTTACAGTTTGGATTAAAGGCGTACTCAACTAATTATATATCAACATCAGTTCATTTGTATTAACAAGTGAGCCTGTGTCACAAACTGGGGGCCTAATGAGGACATGTTGCATTGTGGGAAATGTAGGATCCCGTGTCTTTCAAGCTTGACCCATACTAGGGACTAAAAATCAGGATATATCATCCTCTGCTGCCTCTTTTTAATTTTTTTATTTTATCTCTCTCTTGCATGTCTCCAAGCTTTATGGAAGTAAAATACTAAACTGCTGGGGTACTCCGGTAATAGATCAATTATTTATGTTGCAAACTGTCAGATAATAGTGAAGAATTCACATCAAAAGAGCCCAAAGGTGATGTCTCCAAATTAGTGCTTTTGTCAGACCGAACAGTCCAAAACCCAAAGAAATCAAATTCGCAATGTTATTAAATAGAAAAAAAACAACAAATAATCATATTTTAGAAGATGGAATCAAGTAATGTTTAATACTTTTCTTGACAAATTTAATAAAAATCATGTCAGTTAATTTTCTGTAAGTCAACCAATTGCTCATTAATTATTGACATACTTAACTTTGGACCCAGACGCACTCAGGAGTGTATATAAATATAGTTAATCATCATTAAGATGTTGCCATCTATAAACCTGCTGGATCGAGTTTTAAGGATAAAAATACAAGTAAAAACGTAAAAGTTGTTACCGTTGACGTTGTGTCTGCTGCTGGAGCTTCTCTCCCCAAAGCCGAGACGGTGAGTTTCACTGAAGGAGTCGACGTCTGGAGAGAGAGGAGAGAACAGAAGCTGTAACAGCCACACAGGTGAACATGCAACACTCGCATGTGATTGGCTGCTGGGACGTGATGTCAGCACTGTTAACCTTGTTTATATCTTTGTTTATATTTTGGACACCTGTTTACTGATATTTTATATTTGAACTCTTTCCTACTTTGTACTGAAACTGCTGCACAACAATTTCCCAGCACGTGGTACTAAGACACTTTATGTTGTTTTTTCCTTTAATTTGTCATCCGTCTGTACATGAACACACAGACACCCACAGTGACTGAAACAAACAACACTTTGGATGAGTAATCCAGAACAACAAAGTGTTGAAAACAGCACGATTATATTGCTGAATTTATCAAATTAAAAGAGATGGAAATGTTCATTATCCACCCTCATTTCTTTACCCCAGCCATTATTAGAGACTTTTATTTGACTACCGGCTTTTATTTGAGGAAATACGGTCGTTACCCGACTCCCACAAAGTCAAACATAAACACACAGTTCAAAGTATCAAAAAGTGATTCAATAATAATCCAGTCACATAATCACCAGTAAAATGTTCTGTATTTAATGTAAAATTAATTTATACTGGTTTTGGAGTGACTTTTCTTCCTTACCTTTCTCTCGTGTCCCTCCGGAGAATCGGACAGGAAGCTGGCGTTCACGTCCTCCAGGTCTGAACCACTGGAGCTGACAGAGGTGACGCTCAGAGCGTCGCCGCTGTCCCCCCCGCCTCCTTGGTACGGTCTGTAGTGCGAGTGGTCGAAGGACTTGGAATGAGAGCCTGCGGCGCTGCTGCAGCCGGCCTCCGTCAACTGCCGGCTGGACACGAAATAAACACAGGGAAGAGTTTTAAACAGTAAAGATCCGAGAGAAATCCTCCTGGATTTATTTGGCTGAATGTTGTGATTATGATGTGAGCTGTAACACACGTGGACACAGTTTACGTGTCATAAAATGTTCGTCTCTCTCTCAGCAGCACATTCTGCAGCTCAGTTTTGATCAACGCCGTCACTTACTCGCTCCAGCGCTTCATGATTCCTCCGTTCTTCTTGGCTCTGAGCGTGTTGCTGGCCGACTCTGACAGAGGCTCGATCTCACAGGACAGATTGTAGCTGCAGGAACAGGAAGTCAAGACAATGACAACGTTAATCTGAACTCATCTCAAGGGTAAGACAGGACGGCCACAGCCAAATCCAACACTGATGTCAGTAAACACAACCCTGAGTGCCGGACAAATTGAATCTGCTCTTGATTATTTAGAATTTAACGTGTCAGCATCAGTAGGAATGGGTCATTTTCTTCTGTTACAGCTGCATTTTGTCATTTATCCTGATACCAGCTGCATATTTCTACCTAACAAACTTTCCTGGTGCAGCTTTAAGATGATGAATATAATCGGTCTATTGTTACAGATGCATCCATCTGAATCTACCAGGCATCTTTCCTTCAGTGCTATCGTCATTGTTTTTCAATTATTTCAAAGTGCTCGCCGCCTCCCCCGACCATCAGCATCTTATTTTCTAAGTGCTCTGTTGTTTTTGTGGCGCATCAAGCTTCTGAGCACTTAAGCTACAGTAAAAATCCCGATTATTGAAACCTACAAGGAGGAGAGACCCTACACATGCTGTAAAGACCATTTCCACCATAATACGCAGATATTTTACAGTCAAAAAGAAGCACATATTGAATGACTGAGGACTACAAACTCAATGGATGTCAGGGGTTGCATGTGTCCCTGTGCTAAAACTGAAATACACGAAAAACTGTTTGCTAATTTATGCTGCAATTTGCACAGAAGAGGCAAAGAAAAACACAAGATTTGGATAAGATATGGATGGAAAGGTGAGGGCAACAGGAACTGTAAACTATGCAGAGAGAGTTGAAGGAAAGTGAACTTCAGAGTGAGTCAACTTCAGTGAAACCTAACGTAATTCCAGTTGTAAAAGTTCAACCTGTTTAAAATAACCTTGAGGAAAACAGCCAGCAGTGACTGGATGAGAAGGCAAACTTCAGCACCACACATAGTAAGATTTATCTGGTCCTCATTTGATTTTCTGCTCGCCTCAGAGAGACACACACTGTTGAGACAAAAGGGAGAAAACCGGCACGAGTGGACTGACTAACCTCTCTGCCTCGCTGAGTTTCTCCACACCTGCGAACCACTCTCTGAAGTGGCTGTCCTGAGTGAAACTGTAGTTGTTGGAGGCCAACTGGAGCAGTTTGATCTGAGCGATCACCTCAAACTCCTGCAGATAGAGAGCAGAGCAGGAAACGGTCAAAAGAAAGGGATTTAATTTGTCTGTTCTGGGCTGAAAGATGATTTGTATAAGCCAACAGAAATGTTTTAAAATCTTAAATGAGGTTTCATCATTAAACCAAACAGGAAAATGTAATTCACCTTTCTTCTCTTCTCAAAGTTGATTAGACCACCCTGAAAAAGGAGATTAAAAAAACATGAGAAAGCGATGAAAAGAAAAAGGGTAAAAAAAACAAAATTTATCACAGTAAAAACACACGTCAGGTGTCTGACCTCAGTGTAATCCTTCATGGCAGTGTCCATCATCACCAGGTCCGTCAGGAAGGTGCCCAGGTAAGGAATCGTCCCCTGCATCACCCCCTGTTCACAGAGGAGGTAAACATGAGAGAACAACTCTTCACTTTTAGGAGGTATTAAAAAACAAAGACACTTTCTTCAGGGCAGGATTATTCAAGTTAGAGAGGCACAGAAAGGCATCAGACTAACATCAGATTTTGCAGGTAAAATCAAAGTGGCTGATTAGGTCATTTGTCCTGATACCAGCTGCACATTTTTACCTAACAAACGTGTCTGGTGCAGCTTTAATACTTTGTCTTGTTTATGTTTAGATGATGAAAATAATTTTTCTGTTATTTCAAGTAGATTTCACCACTAAGATATGAATCTACCGGGTGTCTTTCCCTTAGTGTTGTTGTACTTTGTGAATGTTCCATATTTTGACTGATAAGCTACTATCAGCATTTGTGATCATTTGTGGATTTCCTTACTTTACCATCATATTTTAAATCACTCTAAGAAGGATCATCAGCTAACTGTCAAAAATAACAGTCTAAATATACAGCATAAAGTCTCTTTCTCCTCAGACCAAACAGACTGCAGTGACTTCACTTGCCACTAGATGGAGCTGCTGGCATAAAATTGATGCTACTCATTGCTCAGTGACGCAGGGCAGCGGCCACGACTGAATGTGTGAGTATTAACGATCCGAAGCAGAAGCACTGAAGTGAAAAAGTCTTTCAATCCCCTCTGTTGTTTCAGTCTGTGGACTCACCAGGTCTCTCTGCTGCTGGTGTCTCCTCTGAGCTCGTTTGGGGTTGATTTCCAAAGTGGCGAACTTGGAGGTGCCCTCCTGCAGAAAAATAACATACAAAGTTACATACACAAAGAAATACACTGCAATTCTTTAAATCCTGTGTTTAAAGTTTCCCACATTTCACCTACAGGGCTTTATTACCTGCAAGCAACCAAACACAACATCAAGAAACAAGCAGCAGCATGTTTTTTTTATCATTTTACATAAAAAAAAGAGATCCAGCTGCCTGTATTCTGTTGATAATTTGACAGTAAAATTATCAGAAAATAAAACTCACAATAATTGTATAATCAGGCAAATATTGACAGAGTAATGAAGAGCTAGATAACAGAACTGCTTTAAACTGCACTTCCACAAAGTTGAGAGACTTCTGAGAGACATTTAAAGGAATAGTCAAAATCCACGTGGTAGAGGGTGAGATATTCTGATTTTAGTCCCTAGCATGGGTCAAACTCTAATTACGCTTGATCCTACATTTCCCATAATGCATTTTTTGTTGAACTGTCCCCACGGCTCAAACCTGTAACACAGGCTTTCTGGTATAAATTCGTATCCAAACCTCGTTAGGGTTATTTTCTCAGACTTGACAACCACAGAATATATTATACAACTGTTTTTACTGGCTTCTAGCACTAACCACTGACGAGTGAACTGATCTTCATGTGTAAAGTGTTTAACCTAAATGACAACTTGTGTGTAAAAAAAAAAAAAAAATCACTGTTGTTTTTCATAAACACACAGGGTCTGGTGTTCCTTTTGTTTGTGCTGTTGTAACATGAGCAGCCGATGAATGCAGCTGGCCTGCAGAGAGAAGGAGGCTGAGTGTTCAGGTCTCTGGGGTTATCAAGTGGGAACCTCCCTTCATGGATGTTTGGTTGAAATACTTCCAAAAGCTTCAAGAGAGAAGTCTGGCACACTTGAACCTGCTGAAGTATCAAATGTCAATATACTGGCCGTGAAAGCGTGTGAAAGTAGATGGAAAACAATGTGCTGAAACGTTAGTTTAGTTTTCAGGTGCGTAAAAAGCAGTTTTTGTCATTACAAAGCACGAATGTGACCATATGTTCATGCTGACTGTTCTTCAAAACACTTTCCCTTGTTGCTGAATTCAGAGTCAAATACACATCTGAGTCACCTCAGAGAAAAAGTGGGAGAAAATCCCCCTCCTGGCGTTCCAAGTCACATTCCTCAGAGTGATGTAACGCTCAGAGGCCTCCTGCAGCCCGAGTAACTCGAGCTGACCGAGTCAAGTGAACGCAGCCTGGCCTGAGCAGATAGAGCGAGAGAGAGGCGGCACCCCGAGGTGATCTTTTACACGGGCATCAGATCAGAGCTGTTATCTATACCTGCCAAAGGGTTCCTCCTCCCCCTGACGTCAGCGGGGATTCCTTCAGAGGAAGCCCGGGGTGCTCGCTGTTACATCAGCAAACTGCTCAGGTTTATAAATAGGTGACAACGTCCACACAGGAAGTCAGAAAGTATAGAGAAACATTTTTAGTTTTGGTAAGGAGTGGGCGATATGGATCCTTTATTACGGTATGTGTAATTTAATATCATAATATTGATATTTAGTGGGATTTTTAGGTATAACAACTAGAGAGGAATGTCTGGATTTGGCTAATCTAGTCAAATAAATACCTGACATATACAGTTACTACATCACACTGATGTAAAAATCTGATAAAAATCCATCATTGTCATAAAGCAGTTGGCTACAATGGCCTAAAACAGGTGTTTTCAAAGTCTGACACTGTGGGGTCCCCTCCAGACAAAAGTGAGGCAACTGCGACCCCCCAAACACCTTCCCAACTACCCCCAAAGAACCATGTTGACAATCTGAGCCTCAGGATTGTCAAAACATACTGATAGTGTAATATGAAAAAAGTTGATAATAATCATGCTCTAAGTTTTGGAACTACAGCTCCCATAATTTGGGGGCTTTGGCGGATGTTGCCACGTGGTCAGTGAGTCATGCTGTGGGCTACAACGTGATGTTTAACTTAATGTCTTTTTTAGCTTATATTTGTTTATATTTTGACAAAAAGGCACTATTTATTTATGCAGAATTATCTATTAGTAGTTTCTGTTTGTAGTGTACCCATGGATGTTCAGACAACTCTCACTGGTTTACTTTGATACAGAAGAAAACTTAAAAACGTGAGAATTCTCAGGCAAGTTCTGCAGTTATAAGGAGCGTCTTTTTTCTATGATTTCTAACGTTTGTGGACTTTTATTTGCGATTCACATCAGAGGTAATGATAACCCTGGAAAGTGTAAATCACGCTAAACCTAAAAATATGTGTATCATGTCTGTGTGTTCAGCTCTGACTGAGTTATGACTCCGAGAAGAAGTAAGAAGTTTGACGTTAATTGCGTTCAAGCCTGCTTAATGTTGCTAACAAACACTTTGTGTTATTCTAATCTGTTGTTGTTGTTTTGTGTTGAAATAGCAGAAGCAATATGTGGAACATGTAGATTTGCCGTCTCATTTCCTGCTCAGTCACGTTTCTCTATGTGTCGGCTCCTGCTGTTCTTGTACCGAGTGCGTCAGAACGAGGTGTCAACACCTCTCAGCATTAAACTCCATAAATCATCTAATGATGGCAGCTGATCTGTCTGCTGCACGGAGCCCACCCGGGACATGGTGAGTAATATATGGATACTGTGATCCAAGAACATGGAACAAGGTGTTCAGCCCTGCAGGATGTTTCTGTGGACGTTCCTCTGCAGCTGATATGAGACAGGCGTGAGGAAGTCCACCGATGGGACGGGTCACCGCAACCATACATCCTGCTGCCATCTGCTCAGCTGCCGCGCACAGACGTTGTATAACTCACGCAGGTTGATTGATTGGTTCGTCTGGTTAATGAGGGCGGATTAGAGGCTTATTACTTCTCCCTGTCTCTGTTATTTCATTTTCTGAAGCTCCTCTATGTTATCATACAATCATCATTAGTGTTGTGTTATTTTACGGCTGTTACAGCTCTGATCCTTTTTCCTGCAATATTGGTAAAAATATAAATGTCAGTCTGCTGTTGTGCAGATTTTAAGTCACTCTATCTAAGAGGATCAGACAAATTAGGAGTTGGCAACAAGGATAAAATCTACTATCAAGGTATAATGTCATTTTATATGATGATAGCAATATACTGTACTACCGTTAATGTTTAAACCTTTTTTTAAGCAAAAATTTGCTGATTCCAGCTTCTTGTGAAGATTTGATGGCCTCTTTAGGATTATCAAAAGTGTTACAGATTTATTTTTTTGTTCATCGACTAATTTATTAATTGATCAGTCGTTTCAGCTCTAATTGTGATATTTTGAAATGAATACTTTAATATTAATATATAACGATATACAGTAATGTGGGAATCAGTAAAGATGCTCTAAGAGACACTTTCAAAATAATTTGAAGTGTGAATGCAACCAAATAAGTAGAATGATGCTCATTTAGGATTTACAGTGTCTCGATATTACAATAATGAAATCCCAGACAACACTGAATCTTACATTATATCACAGTATTGATTATAATATTAGTTTAATGCTCAAATCTAAGAAAGAGAATATCAGAACTAAGATAAAAGTTATCAGCAAACAAGCAGAGATCATTTAAAAGTCTTACAAGTGAGTGAAACTGGTTTTTATTAAAATGACCTAAAAGCTACAACATGTGTTTGATATTGTTTATGTCTAAAGTCACTATTAAGAGGACACGTGTGCTGCGACCCACCTTCACCAGCAGCTCTCGGCTGAGCGAGTAGTTGTTGTCGTCTGAGAAGATCTCGGACAGCTCGCGGAAGGTGCGGAAACTCTCCCTGCGAACAGACGCAGAGGTCAGTGCATGAAAAACAAACAAACAAAGACCCCCAACAGTCCCTCTGCCTCCAACAATATTCAATCTATGCACATATGCAACAACACACATGGGGCCCACTGCTGTTAACCCAAGACTGGAAGCCTACCGTGACACTTCCTCCCAGGTCCTCTTCAGGCGGTGGATGGCGTTGCACTGCAGGGCGGAGAGGATGGCTCGCAACGAGGAGAAGTTCTTCAGAATACGACACTCCTGAACGCAACAGGAACAATTATCCAGTCAGACACAGATACATCACACTGTGCTACAGCGTAAAATGTTTTTAGTAGCCATGTTTTTCTCCTTTCTGTCTGCTAAGCTACCAGCTCTTAGGTGACCTCCAAAAATCTAAAATATCCCTTTAAAACATTTCAAGTGCAAATAAACTAATTAAACCAGACGGTGGTTGCTCACCCGAGCCACGTCTATCCACCTCTCCAGCAGCCGGGCTCTCTGGTTGGGCTTCAGCGTCGGGTTGCTCAGGCAGGTGGTGATGACACAGTTGGTGACTGAGTTGAACTGGGCCACAGTGGCTCTGATGGTGGGAGCCAGGTGCTCCTTCCCCTTCTTATCCCGCTGAGACCAGATCCCCCCCAGGCAGTGGTAGGGCACCACCTTCTTAAACAGATCCTGGACAGAGAGAGAAACAGAGGGATGTGAAATATTAATAAAACAGTAAAGATACAGAGTTTAAATACTTTATTATAAAGGACCAAACCAGTAGTTTCTGCATGTAGACCTTATGGTTTCAAGCTGAGGCCGTTTTTAAGGGTCATTTCACACACAAAGGTCAGTTGTCATTCAGAGTACTAATCAGTGTGTGACATAAAATAATGAAATGTATAATGCCTTCTGTGGCTCAGGAGAAGCTTTGGAGGGGATTTGAAAAGATGTGGAATCATCATGTGGAATTCAGCAGGCAAAGAGGACCTCACACAAAGAAGATATTGGTTGCATTATTGGAGATGGTTTTAGGAGCTTGACCCATCTGGAAGTAAAGATATCTTTTAGCCTCTGTTGCATCGATTCTGACCCACTGTTTTTTACTGTGTCTCCTGTGAGTCCCCCATGGATTCATCAATGGAGTACCTCTTTGACAACTCTCGCTTGTGGTGGATTCAAGGAACAAGAATTAGGTTGTTTTCTGCATTAAAAAAACGACTGGGCATCGTTGAACACCAAAGCTTCTTTAAACGCACCTGTTTTTACAACAGTCGCAGCTGAAACTGCATCATGAAAAAAGAAAAATTCACTGTACTGGATTAGCAATCTCAAGTTCATAGGATACTGAAATGCCCCAAAAACCACCGGCTGCCCGAAAAGTTGGAAATCATTTTAAAAATTCATTGTAAGCTTTGGGAAATGATCAGCAGCGATGTTTGTGTGATTTGAGGTTAACAGGCTAAAAAACGTGAAAGCACCGGCCTCTTATTACAGGATAACTGTTGTTTTAAAAACTGATATCATCAGTTTATTGTTCCTGTAAAGCCTGTATCATTTTGATAATCGATCAATTATTTTAGTCATTTTTTCAAGCAAAAACTGTTGGTTGGACAAAAAAAAAGACATTTGAAGAGGGCTTTAGGAAATTCTGGGCATTTTTTCACTATTTTCTGATATTTTATAGACTAAAAAATTTATCGAAAATATAATTGGCAGATTAATTTATAACAAAAATGATCACTAGTTGCAGAACTTAAAAACCAGACCTGACTTTTACTGATCTGAATGCCAAACTGTGTAGGGAAACTCTAGAGATGAGTGGCTGTGGACCTGAACAGAGGTTGAAAGAGATTAAATCTGTTGATAAGGGAAAGGTAAACATCCTCACCGCGTCCATGAGCGTGAACTGCTCCGCCACCATGATGGGGTCAAACGACAGGAAACTAAAAGCAGGAAGCTCGTCCTCAAAGCCGCTCTCTTCCTGCGTAGCAAAAGGGCAGCCGATGTGTTCCCCTGAAGAGATTAAAAAAAAACAACAACTTTTTCACAACACCGCCTCAACCTGAGCTCAACCTTTAACACGGTTCCTGCACTTCTTCTGTTTCAACATCCTCTCTTTGACCTCGGTGTTTGTTGTTTTCTCCCCACAGGATCTGAAAATTTCACTGAGTGCTCAATCTCATGTGTGCTGATAGAGACTGTCAGCTGGTCCTTATCGCCTGTACAACCAAACTGTTCTTTACAACAACATGTGAACTGACATCGTGTCTACAGCTACGTGGATTTGTAGCTGTACATGAGGACAACTAGATTACGCTAAATAAAAAAAGACTTCTTTATAATTAAATTCTCAACATGAAAAACAAATCTAGCATTTCTCTCATCTGTACATTGACCACAGCTTTACTTTCTACTGGGACCCCCTTATTCTGGAGTCCTGGCCCTGTTGTCCCTCTCCTGTCCTGCCTTCATACCATCAGGATCAGGCTCACACTGCTGTCGGCGGTGGAAGTGGGCCAGCAGGTTGCGGGCGCGGCGCTCCAGGTCCGAGCCGGGGAAGTGGCGGTGAAGGTAGGACAGAAGCTGGTGCAGACAGTCGTAGTTCGGGGGGCTCCAGAAGTCCTCTGAGTACTGGTCCAGCCACGCGCCCAGGATGGACGAAACAGTGCTGCGACACACACACAAGATGTCATGACTTAAAATGTAAAATAAATATAAATTATATTATATATATTAAATGACACACCGGAGGCACAATTTTGAGCAGATGTTAGTGTTCAAGTCACTGCAAGCTGTTTGGCTAAATATAAATCCATCCATTAGCTAGGGGGTCCTTGAGGGTCG
>NTHP01000128.1:93031-111713 GCA_003416845.1 Oplegnathus fasciatus
TGATGATCTTATAGACCATGATGCATTGCTGTGGATTAAACTAGCCAACAGTATATAAAGTAGTTAAAATGAGCTCAACCTGAAACATCTACAGCAGTAAAATGCAACATGCACATTAATGCAGCAGTAATATTAATCCAGAAACATCAGATATAATAGAAACACACTGACAGGGAACATTTTACTGCCACTGAATACTTTAAGTACATGTTGCTGATAACACTTACATACTTTTACTTAGGTAAGGTTTTGAATGCAGGACTTCTTTGGCTTGTGGCCCTTTACGATGAAGAGGATGTCCAGTGTGGACATCTTTCAACCTAAGAGTGATTTGCTGTCCCCGATTGTTTCATTTTTAAGATTTTTAGAGAGCTGAAGATGTAAAATAACAGAAAAGTCTGCAATAATTCATATTCTTTTTATTTCTTCTTCCTTAAAATCGTCTTATAACCTAAGATTTCTCCCCCAGGATGAGAGCCACAGGTGCACAGACAGGTGTGTCATCACTGTACCTGTTGAGCAGGAGATCCAGCACCTGCTTGGTGGTGGCGAAGGAGCGGTAGGTGCAGAGGAAGATGGTGACGTAGGTGGAGTCTTTTCCCCTGAACGCCGACACCATGTACTCCACCAGCCTCTCCAGCGTGCCGGCCTTGATGGTCCGCACCTTGCAGGTCTCGTAGAGGCTCAGGGCCGAGTCCGTCTCCACGCCCAGCCATCGCTGCCCCTTACTGGCCGACTGGTGAAGCTGCACCTTCCTCAGCGTGATGGTGAAGATGGCGTCCTCCTCGGCCTCCTCGCCGATCTCCTGCGTCGAGCTCTACGAGACAGAAGAGACGGAAAATAAGACATTTTACTCCAACCTCAGTCATTGGCTTTTCTTTTTCTGTTGAGACTGTTATATCTTTAGATTTTGTGCTACAAGACATGGTGGATTTTTCACGTTGGAACAAGCTCTTCAAACGAGCAGATTAGAGGAGAGAGAAAAGATGCCACTGTTACCATGCGGAACGCCGAGTTAAAAATGTCCGACATCTCATTTTGGGACGAAACCCTTTAATTATGACCATCTGTGTGACCCGGCTCTCTTCTTTTAGGTCTCTCTCTCTGTGAGTCATACTTTGTGAATCATGTGCGCGGCCGTGCACAAACAAACAATAGCTTGTTACTAAACAGAGCTTACTGGATAACTGGCACTACAATACAAGCTGCAGCCTGTATATACCCAACAGGGAATTAACACAAGCCGCTTGTTGCATGAATGCGAGCTCTGTAGGCCGCTGCGTGTCACCATCACAGCATTTTGTTGTTGTTTTCTCCTGAACATGAAAAACAAAGATGCAACAAACCACGAAAGACCGCAGTGGTGTTGACAGAGATAGATTCATTCTTCATCACGGCCGTCAACAACCCACATTAACGCTGCTGAATGTTACCCGACAGAAACTAATCAATGGATTACAAAACAAAATCCACTTTAAAGCCAGCTGGTTAGAGAACAATTAGTCGATTAATTGATTAGTTGACTGATGGAAAATGAATCGGCAACTATTTTGATAATCTGATGAATCGTTTAAGTCATTTTTTGAAACTCCAAACATCGTCTTTCTGCAACTCCTCCAATATGTTTCTATATTTTATGTCACTGTAAACTGAATATATTTGACTGACATGGACCTCTGTCACTATTTTCGGACATTTTATAGATTAAACAATTAAATATAATCAAGACAATAATTGACAGCTTAATCGATAATTAAAATAAAGGGGAAAATGGGACTTAAACAACAGCGTTTTATCACAGATATCACGTTATCATTTACAACACTCAGTCGTCCAAATGAATGATGTTTTCGTGTGTGTCACAATGTGCTGAAACATCCCACGTGGGATTACATGACAAATACAGTACAGTCTGTAAAGATTATGTATTGCTGCGTACTATGTGTGTTCCTCATCAAACGAAAGTAACAAACACAGTAAAGAGACATGCAATATAAAAGCAAAAACACATTTTTCTTAGAAATGAGCAAAAGAAGTATTTAAAGTTTTTGTTTTTGTCTCCTGTGATGCATAACAGAAGGAAGTTCACTGCACTAAACATCGGTTTTATTGCTTTATATGTAAATATGTGTGCATTTGTGATTTCATGACATATAGATAAAATATTCTTTTCAATACTGTTTTTGGTATCAGTATTAACATGAAGGTATAAAAAAAAGCACTGAAGGTATTGAATAATGTCTACTTTTTTATATGAAAAGTTAATTCATAACGACCCTGCACAGAAGACTGAGAGAACACGGAAAACATCGGCTGTGTGTGAACACCAGACCGAAACCAGTCACAGTATCGACTGGGGAGAGGTCAAAGTCATCGATACTGTGATATTGATTTTAAAGGCCTAGTCTGTTTTCGGTACTAGTATTAAAATGGAGGCATTAAAAGATACCAGAAAGCTTGAGTTTGTTAAATTCAAAGAGATTACTTTGGGCTTTATAAAATAAAATTGATTTCAACTGAATTTGGACTGGGGGAGATAAACTTTGTGTAGTACTAAATATAAGGTATAATCATTAAAAAACTAACAAGTATGTCTTTCTGTTTCCAAAATAGAGCTTCTGGCCTATGTTAATACTCTAAAACCTAACGCTAACAGCTAAAAGCCTGATAGTTAATACTCTAAAGGACTAAAGCCGCCTGCTCTCACTTAAGAATTACAAAATCTTGTTCTAGTTTTATGCAAACATTTCGTACAACTCAGTAGCACAACTTTACGTAGTAAATAAGTCTCTTTGTAAGTGGCACAGTGACACAGACACAGTTTATCACACACACAACAGCATGTTGCTTCCAATCAGCAGTTTGTTTCACTGTTGAAAGATAAACCTCAACAGTCTGAGCGCTGAGGCTGTTGGACGCGTCTAACCCAAACAGCGGGGCTACAGTGGCGTGAATCACTAAAGCCGAGGCCTTGGCGGAGGAATGGCATGTAATCTGGCGTGCCACAGTCATCTGTCACGGCCTCTTGTAGTGCATCCTGGGAGCATTAGTCATCAGAGTCCATTTCCAAGGCTCAGTGAGACTCCCCGCTTCACTGCCTGCTTTTTTTTTGGTCGGGATCTATTCGGCTGCATCTCAGTCAACGCCAAGTCCCTCTGTTGTGTCTTTGTTACCATGGAAACAAGCTCAAATGAGGATGGCTGTGAATGTGGAAAAAGTGATACAGTATCTTGAAGCAGTGCTGCCGTTCTTATATTTCAGTTTCTCGTTTTGGACACGATAAAGAAGTTAAAATGTGAATTTAAACCTTTGAGTGTTGAGACAAAGAACGTCACAAGTGGAGAAAAAAAAGGGAAAATACAAAATAAGCCGAGCAAGAACACGCTGGTAAGTAAACTGGACAAAGTCAACAACATGATATCAAATGGGACAAACCGCAAAATTCAGGACACGCTCACTCCAAGCTTGTTTGAATAAGTTGGACTCTGATACCTTTAAGGTGTTTTTTTCTTTAGTCCCCAATTTGTTTTCAACTAACTTGACTTACTATTTAACTGAGGTTGTTTCTGGTTGTCTTCATTTATAATCCATCAGTTAGCTGGGAAATTTAAACCAGAGAGAGTTAAATGAGGAACTAGATTTGAAGCCATTTCTGTGGCGTTCAGTGAATTACGTTTGTTCTAAAAACAGGATTCTTTGGAGAATAATGTGAATTTCAGTTAGAGGACGGATGCATTGAGGTCAACTGTAGACTGACTGATAGTTCGGATTTCCATTAAGTGTTAAGAGACAGAAGAAATGTGAGTATACTGTGTTCGGACTGAAGCTCACACTGGTCTGCACCTTCCCTCTGGTATAATGGCTGTGAGTGTGTTGGAAGCGGTAGTTTTGTCTAAAGCTGAAACAATTAGCAGATTAATCAATTAGTCAGTCGACAGAAAATTAAACAGCAACAATTTTGATAATCGAATAATCATTTCAGTCATTTTTTAATGAAAAATTACCCTCTTAGATGTGAGTATTTGCCACTTTTCTTAGTCTTCTACCATGATAAACAGAATAAACCTTTGAGTTTTGGTCAAAACAAGACATCTGAAGACGTCATCAAGCAATTAATTGATTAATCTAGAATACAGGCAGTAAATTAATTGATAATAAAAATAATTGTTAGTTGCAGTCCTACTTTTGTCGGGTAACAACAAGACCATTCAAACTGAGATTAGCGTCAGTCCTCCGACAAGAGAGCAAAATAATAAAAAACTATCTCAGCTACACCTACAAGAAAAACTTCAAAACACGACATAATAAACAGAAGAAGGCTGATGCTGTTCCACGTGCTTCAAAAGCAACTTAATGTGTTCTTCACCAGAAGAAAAAAAAGGCTGGAGTCAAGTGAAATAAAGGCTCTAACTGGGACGTCAAACCTCTGTCCACTAAACAAGACACTGAAAAAACAAAAAAAGTAACTCCACTCTGATCAGAACAATGAAGGCTGAAGATTACACAGAACCTGAACTTCAGTAACCCCGGCAGAGCTCCTTACACAGTGTGTTACAGGAGGGAGGGTGTGTGTGACAGATGAATGTGCAGAGAGGAGACAAACCCCTGGACTGTTGTAAATCCCGTACAGTATAATGGCGGAGGCACAGCTGCAGCTGAGGGCCTTGACAGCAGGAGAGGTGCTTATCAGCCAAAACCACAGAGGCCGCGCTGCTATCACTTCAAGCCCTGAAAAATGCAGCGCTCAAGGGCAGCGCCTCGCTCCATCCGCCGAGTCAATTCCCACCATAATGCTCCTATTCATCCCTGTTCCAGCGAGCACGAGCGTTGCCATGATAACCAAACTCTCACAACTACTTGAACAAAACACTGAACGATCAATACTTTAAACAGAAGGGTTCAGTGTCACTTCAAAAGGGATGAAACACTTCAACAGAAAGAACGGGAGTAATAAAAGCTGAGATTAGCCGAGGCTTTTGAATGTTAAAACATTAAAATATCCAAAATCAGAAAGTCGAACCATGTAAAGACATAAAGACCAAACGTTTCCATCAACAGAGAGTCAGGAAGGAGGTGAGAGTGTTTTCTGATGAGAGATCACTTCAATTTTAAGAGCTTTAGCTGTAGTTGTTCTCAGATTTGAAGAATGCAATTTACATTTGCGGCTGGTGATGAGGGACTCTTCTCTCTCAGAGTCTTTCTACATGTTTGTCTGGACCACCCCTTGATTTGCATTAAATTTCTGAAGTGAATAAGATGAAACATCTCTGGGCACTTCGCTCAAATAACTTCGGTGCTAAAAAATGTGAAAAAGGGTTTTGCAGTTCAATCAGGGTTGCAGTCTTTCAGCGGACAGCAAGCGTTGGTGCAATCCAAACCGTCTTAACTGGAACCCAGTGCAATAAATTTACTGACAAACGAAGTCGATAAGACACGAAGTAAGAGGGATTTCCCTCTGACATTTGGACTGGAAGCTACCCCACTCCCTTCTGTTTTTTTTAAATGTTAGGTTTGTCTCACATTCCTTCAGCCTGACTCACTGCTTAGTCGACCAGATCGGCGTCATCCTGGTTACAAACAGGCAGGAAGTGGCAACTAAAGACAGGCGGCCTCCTCAGCACCAACAAATGTGATATTTTTTTTGGCAAAAATGACTTTCATACTAGAGAAAAGATAAAATAAAATAAAAAAAACACGTATATTTGGATTTTTAATTGCTCACAGGAGAACACAGCTTCATGTAGTTCCTAGCTTTCTAACATAATTAATTAATTAATTTGGATAAAGATAATCCTGTTCAGAGGCCTGTCATCTCACCGGATCTAACCGTGAGATACCTTTTTTCTCTCTCTCTCTTTTTCCCCCCCTTTCTCTTCTTTCTTCTTTTGTGCTGACATTTGTTTACCTACTTCTTGGTATCAATCCTGCTGAATTTGTCACGTATGTTGAATCTGGATCTGTATTCTTGGAACAATGTTGACCAGGATTGGGAGGAAAGGGATGATGGTGGAGTCAGAGGGGTAGTGGGAAATGCTAAAATGTAAAAATGTTGAAATGTGAATTTTTTCACGGCTTTGTACTTATTTTCTATTTTGCATTTGTCTTCAATAAAGCCCCTAAAAACACCACCTACAATAACTACATCTGATAAATGCAACACTTCTAATTTCTGCGATAAGTTCCTCATTCAGTTCTGGGTGACTTGTAGCTTTGAGGCCGTAGATCCAGTACGCCACTCGTTACTTGAGGCTGTCACCCCCTCTGATGCCCAAATCTATGGCCTCTACTATACGCCTGTAACTTTCAGTGTTGACTATTGATATGTTTAGTTGAAAGCTTCCATTAGCTGATCAATAAAGCTGATGTTTGTCATGTTCTTTATGTCATAAAATCACAAATGTTCAGTTTCCAGCAGGGAACACCGGGTGATCTGGAACACTGGATTCTGAGACACTAAAAACATTTAACACAAAGGCACTAATGACTTTTATTTATAGAAACCCATTTTCCTTTTGTTGTAATGAACTACGTGACTAAACAAACTGCATCACAGCCAGATTTATATTTAGGTTACTGGCTGCTTTCCAACAGAAATTGGTCTAAATCTAGTCGCCACATGTTCCTGCACATAACAACAGAGTCAGAAAGTATTACAGTAAAAATATAAATGTTTGTTTTATCCAGATATATCAGACGGGTGGTGGTCTTAACATAAGGGCAAATTAAATACTGGCAGCTAAGCAATCAACTCCTGAAAACTGCACTGTTATTGTCTAAATATCCAGAATTTATAGTTACATGCAGCCAGCAATGTACCCATCTGGTACACCAAGCTGCTTATAATCACTTTATAATATAAGCACTTTATAATCAATAAATGGGTGAGAATGATAATGATGTTTTAATTTTGAAAAAACTTACAAAAGATGATTTGATTGCACCCAAACGTCTACCTTCATGAATCCTCAGCACTCTGCAGTATCTACTAAATGTCAGAAATATGAATACATGTACTGACAGCAATGTTAAATGCAATGTAAAACTCTAAACTTATCTAATGCAACTCTGAAAATAAGTGTTTCTTGGCTCCTTGTGTGAGTTTTGGAATAAAACAAGAAAATCGGAAAACTCCAGCAGGGTCCAGAGAAATGTCTGGCATCCGGAGCCCGCCGCCTCCACACTCGCTCCAACACTTATCAGATCTACATTCACCTACACCATCCGGAACATGAATGACCATGAATGTACACGTGGGCTGCAGGAATGTGGGGCGAATAAAAGTGCCAGCAAAGAGTGATGAGGCAGAGAAAAGGAAGGAAGTCTCCAGAAAGAGGAAAAGGGAAAATCTAGTCACATGAGCCGTAGTGGAGAATGATTCTGGATGAATGGATTGACTGTTTTTGTTTCAATAGTCATTTAAATTAATCAACAGTTAGATATAAACCATACATCTAACATGGCGTTGTTTTCTCCTTGACCACGCTTACTGAGGTCTAAAGCTGCAGAAATCTCACTTTCTTTCCACTTTATCGTACGACACATAGTTTAAAGACATACCATGACTTAATTCTACATTTACAGGTATGTAATTTATTCCTGATCTTCTCTGGCATTGAACAGTAATTGGCTGTTCCTCTGTCTTAAACTAACCTTGATAGAAATTCATCAGTACTGGTTTTAATAATTACTAAAATCTATAAAATATAAGTGTTTCAGGGAGTTTTCCACACTGATTTAAGAAAATGTTTTTGTCAAATAAGGCAGAAAATATTTAAAAACCCACAGTGGTGAATGCTGAATTACAGCTGGCACTAATATTCATCTCAGAAGGGAACTCGTTCTCTCTCTCTGGTCCGCAAATTAGCCTACATGATGCTTCTGCAACTATAATTGAATTCATCACAAAGCCTATTAGAGATAAATGAGCTTCCTCAGAGCTTTCCTCAGACATAAAGGGACATATCTCTGTCCCACTGCGTGCAGTACTGGTAATGAAAACATGCAACAGCGTCCAGTTTGAGAGCCAGTAGCTCACTTTGGGGGTTTCCTGAATCTGTTCTGTGGTTTGTGGCATGTACTCGTGTATTTGCTTCACTGCACGTAAGTAAAATGTATCTACATATCCTTTAAGGCTAACAAAACAGTAAAACCTTAATGGACATTGGCATAAGGGCTGCAACTAACGATGATTTTCATCATCGGTTAATCTGCCAATTATTTTCTTGATTCATCGATTCATTGTTTTGTCTTTAAACTGTTATAAAGATATTCAATTTACTGTCCTACATGACAAAGTAAAGCAGCAAATTCTCACATGTGAGAAGCTGAAAGCAGCCAGTGTTTGGAATTTAGTCTTAAAAAACGACTGAAATGATTAACAGGTTATCAAAATGGTTACAGATAAAGTTTCTGTCAATCAACTAATCGATTTATCCTCTAATTGCTGCAGCTCTAATTGGTAACAAAGTCAAGTTTCTTCACACAATTATTCTGAATAAATGACAAAACAAGAACAATTAATATAAGTTCCATATATATTGATATATTTCCAGTACCAAAGTTTTTAAGGATATAACAAAGGATAAAACTTGGGGCTGGTTTTCATGGTTTTGTCCGTCGTCTCTCTCAGTTACGATAACACTGCACTCATCAAATTAACAGCTGAGATATGGGAGTGCAGCGATATTACTACAAATACCAACACCAGTAGTTTATCAGGATTGTTTAAAACACTTCATTTGGAGGTAAAACTAAAAGTGAAATGATGATGTTTACAACGGGTAATCATTTTACTCTCCCTCCTTTTTCTTCCAGATAAGTTTGGCTTTGGTGTCTGATCTATTTTTAATGGTCATCTTGTCCCCAGATCTCAGACATGAACTTGAGCGAGCGCAAAGTGATGACCACCGATGGCGAAATGAGACCCAGGTTGCAAAAAATGGGAGCGATCCTTTACAGAAGTGAAATGTTTTGGGGAGTGACATACAGATGTGAACACCTCACAAACTCCCAGCCTCACCCTCAGTCTTAATAACAGGCTGGACTGTTGGCTGACCTGCTCATTAAGTTCAGAAACACAATCATGATTGTTCATCTAGAAATCAGAAAATGTTTATCTCGCATAACAAACGTCCCATCTTCATATCTGATGCTGTACAGTCTGTATAAACACAGCCACCTGGCACGGGAACAGACTAAAACAAACACACAGTGACAAAAGTAAACCCTCAATCTGAGCCAAATCCCCTCAAGGCCAAACAGCGCTCTGAGAGCTTGTTCGGAGGCGTCTGCCAAATCATGACGCTCATCAACAGAAAACACACCTGCCTCGATACCAATGGTCCCACATGAGCCTTAGAAAGCCCCCCAGAGCCGAGCTCTAAATGTAGATCATCAGGGAAACTCCCAGTGGAAAGAGAAAACCTGCCCCCAAAACAGTCAACACCTAAACAAAGCCAACAATAGCGCGCGTCCATTACAACCCCGTAGCACAAGCCAGCGACTTCCCCTCGCTAACAATGGCTGCTGAAAGCCAGTGAGATCATTTGGATGTGGGGCAAGAGACTGAAGAGGAGAGGAGGTGAAACCAAACGTTCAGAAAACTCTCCAGTGGTCTAAATATTGAGGTAGCGTGGCTCCGACTTTACCAGAGCCAGTTAAATGGCTAAATGTCCCTCTTCCTTTTTCAAATTGATTGATTGCTTGATTGTTTTACACATACACTGGGAAAACCCATTGACAGCGAGCTTTTTTTCTTTTGGAGTTTACAAAAGAGTGTAACGAGTTGTGGATACATGACGAAAATACATAATTTCAGCTAAACTTAACAACAGCCATGCTAACATGCTCACAATGACGCTGATGTTTAGCAGGTATGTTTGAGATGTGATGGCGATGTTATTAGTTTTGCAGATATTTGGCCATAAACCGAAGTATTGGACAAATTAAAATGTTGACCTGATAGACGGCGCTAGATGAAACGTTGGAGGATCACCAAAACTATTACAATTCATCCGGAACACGTGAACAGGGTAACATGAATGTCTGAACCAAATCTTATATAAATCCATCCAACAGTTGGCAAGACATCTCATTCAAAGCTACAAATGTTAACCTCACGGTGGCGGGAGAGGAAAAGTTAGGGAACATCAAAGTCAGTAGGATTCCTCCTCTGGGAACATGAACATCTGTACAAAATTCCATGGCAATGAAAAATGTAAAAATTCGTTGATTTATTGGGAAATTTTAATAAACTTTAATCCCAAGAAAGCAGCTAAAGCCCACTAAACCAGCGCCTCTGTGATAGAAATGTTCTATTTATATTTCTGTAAAGAGTACACTGATGAGTGGTATCCAGTAATGGAACAAATGTCACTGTGATCTAGCTGCAAATATCTAGTTTTGATTCCACTCATCGATCTTAATCTTTTCCCTCTTCTCTTTGAACAAACATGCATAAAACCACCACCACACTAGCAGTACTTTCCCTGCATCTGAGCCGAGCGAAAAGTTTCTGGATAATTTCTCTTTCCAAATTACCACCAACACAAAGGGGTCTATCTTTGCCTTGACATGAACAGATTTTTTCTGTGAAATTAAGATGACAGATCAGCCGTGGGCCAAAGAACAACTGATTCGATTTTGGAGAAGACCCTTAATCCACATTTCCTGGCCTCAGATAATTCTTTTTATTTAGCTGGAACTTCAGATATATTCTAAATCTTCCGGGCATGTTTACAGTGTCAAGAAAATAATGTAAATTCAAAGTGACGGGAATGACTGAGTGTAACAGAAAGTTGGAGGTTTGGTTTTCTTTCAAGTGCCTTCTATTTATTTGTACTTTTTGCTTATTTGTCTCGCCCACACAGTTTGTTATATCTTCTCTCTTTTTTCATTTTCTATCATCGGCACACACATAAAAACTAAACCTACACCTTGATTAAACCCGAGGCTAAGTGCACTCCTGTCCGTGTGTTGCCTGAAACTGGGTGACAGAGCTACTGTGACAGGTATTAGTAATACACGCCAGCAGCTAAACTGGCTTTGTCAGCCATTATCAATCACCAACATGCATGTACAGAGTTTCATTGGGAGAATAAACCTCTTATCTTTCATTGGAGTCTGGTGGGGATTCTGGCAGTGACCGCGTCCCAGTTTCTTTTATTTTCACCCTTTCTTGTCTCAACTATTGTACACTGCTGACCCTGTTCACACACCCAGCTGGTTTTTCTTGAGCATATTTGTGCTGAAACACTTCATCAGTTGGCTGAGTGATGATCGAATTATTAAGCAAGTAAAAACACTAAACTTGCAGCTTGTTTTCCACCATTCATATCATTGTAAATCAAATACTTGTGTTTTTGTTTTCTTTTTTTGTCCGTTTGCCAGACAAAATAACACACTGACAAAACAATATCAGCTCAAGGTCCATTTACTCGCTGGTTCAGGAGCTTCTGACCATATCTGTGTCGATGTATGTAATCGTGGAATGTCAACATCTACATTTCCGTGGAACAAACTCAATCTGCTAATGAGGACTGTTTGGTATGATGGAAAGCTTCAGAAGACGAACATCCACTTCTTTAAAACACAAGAACCTAAGAACTCTCAGCTGTGCCCAGAGACGCTGTAGTAAGGACCTCCATACCCTGCGTACAGGAACCAGATAATCCTGCTGAATCAAATCAAATCCCTCCAGAACCTTCTCGCCTGCTCTGTCCTTCCTTCCATTATCTGACTCAGTAGGGAAAAATACTCAAGAGTCCTGTTTTCATCAAATTATAACAACAAACACAGGCTGAGTTCTTGAACTTCGTCATGTACTTTTTCTTTCTCTTGTTTGTGTGATCAAAGGATTGCTTCTGTTTTTGTGTCATTTGCAGGCTCCAACAGTTTTTCAGACATCTTTTCATTTTCATTCTACAGTTTAGTTTAGCGAAACCAATATCCACTAAAAGTGATATCAAATACTGTACACGTCTGTACAAAGTGAGAAGGTGTCACATCTGTTTTCGTTTCTAAACTGTTGCAGTTATGATGTGAGACTTGGAGTTTGAAACTAACCCGATAATCGATTAAGTCAGCTGCTTGTCTTGCCAGGTTTGGTGCCATCGTGCCCGTACAGACACCAAAACCAAAACCTGAGCTCACAGGTATCTGGCTACCAGTGCTACAGCAGGAGACACCGAATCTTGATGCTAGTATAGGCTAATCCCCTCTTGGCTCCAGCTCTGTATTTAACACTCAAACTTCAATCTGACATCAATCTTCTCATCTAATCAAAAAATGTTGAAATATTCCTTTAATAACGTGGGATTTACAGACCCTGACAGATTCAGATTTGAAGTTCATGAAGGCTGCATATCTCAGAATCTGATTTTGTCCCATATTTTAACTCAGCCCATATTTTAAAAGGTTCAGACTGACAGATTCCTGTCACACGGAGGGGAAAAAATTCCAGTTTTGGACCTTTGATTAGGAGCTTCTCTATAAATACACTTTGGTTAATATGTTTTGTAAGACCAGTCCAGGTAATTAAACTAGACCAGACAGACAGCGAGTGCAGAATCAGACGATTTAAGTATTTTTCCAGGCGTCGGGCCTTCACATTCCAGCCGCTGTCTGTTTCTGTCGTTCCGTCTGCCGCTGAGATCCAGCTCTCAGCTTCTCGACTCTCTTCAAAATGAACCGTGGAAACAAAAGCTCCTCTGTACCGACTCGGACGGTCCGGCTCTTGTTTCTCACCGCGACGCTCGGCCAAACTTCCGCCTGCGCTTCAATCAATACTTACGTCTTAAATTAGAGCCGCAGCTATGAATGTCCCAACATAACATCTCCTCCACATGTGTGTCAGATCTGGTGTTTTAGAATCGGTGTCGACAGCAGAAAGCTCACTGAAGTCACATTTTTTCACTGTAGATCTGGGTCACATGGATAAAAATACCTGCACCCAACATAACAAGAAGGATACGTTAAACCAGCACTGTGCACTGTCCTGTATTTGTAATGAGATAATGAAATATTCTGTTTGTTTTTGATTGCCTGTGAGATTATTCCTTCCATGTGGGATAACCAGAGTTGTACTGTGTTATTATGTCATTCATCTGGGACTGCTTGTAAGCTGGGCTGAGTCACTGTTAGCACTGAGGACCATTAGATAGAAAGCTGTTTTTAGATCAGTTCCAGAAGCTGTGTGTCTCTGATTTCACTGTCACTTCATAATTGCACTGAGTATTGATTACCTACTAAAACAGATCTGAAGACTTCCAAAGCGAATCAGATACAAGTCGCTGTTAAGCCTGAAGGTGAACGAAGCCGCAGAGACAATAACAGCTCTGTTGTTCAGACCCAGCAGTCCTGAACTGGTCTGAACCGTTCTTGGAGTCCAAGGCTCATTCTCTGATGTCCTCTGCTACCAATGCAAACTGACTACTAACTGAATGAGACAACAGTTTGAAGGACTTATTGTTTAAGGCCTCTTGAGACCGTCTCAATGAGTAGCAGTCTATTCTTTGTTTAGCAGTGTTTTATGTTGGTTTGGCCCCTAATCCTGCTGCTTTGCTACTGGACTACAGCGTCTGGAGAGCTCTCAGAACTCCACTCTTAATTATGACTATTTTTAGCTTGAATGCACTCTTGTATACCGTTTGGCTGCAGCTTTTTACATCTGGGTCGGTGTTGTTTAGTCCCATGACACGATATCGAAACAGCTGAGTTACACACTGTTCGCCGTTTCCCATCACACCAAACTGCAAAACAAAATTTGTCAGTTTAAGACTCACAAACCTTGCATACCATACTGACCTTAAAAATAAAATAAAAACAACATCTTCAAATGTAAAGACTGCACTTGATTAACAGGACGATCAGGGGAAAGGCTGGTTATTGAACATCAATACTTTTTCTTACTACTAAAATATGCTAAAATATGCCCTGCCCGAAAACTGACAAGAACCAAAATCTGGCATCAACCGCTTGCTCGCATTTGTAATCTTGAAAACGTTATCCAGAAAAATGGTGCCCACACACTAGATAGATGCTCCCAAGAAAGATCTATTGAGTACAGCTAGGACGCCTTCATCTGCTTAATCAAAACGGTGGCAATTTTAGACTACTTTATGTAGAAAAAGCTCTTGCAAAGCTGCTTGTGTTTAGACAACATTTAACATTTTAACATGAAAGAATGAGTTTTGCAGACAAACATTCCTCAAAGTAACGTACTGAAATTGTTTTGTTTCGGTATCGTACCAAAGCTGAAACAATTAACTAATCCACTCGCTGATCAATTCTAACTATTTCGATAACTGATTATTATTTTAGTAATTTTTCAAGCAAAAATGCCAAGTAATTCATGGCTCCAGCATCTCAATTTGGAAGATTTACTGCTTTTCTTTATCTGACGTTTCTAGTTAACTGATGTTGTTTGAAGACATCAATCTTGACTTAAGATATTTCAAAAGGCATAATGATTAAATGATGAACTGAAAAAATAATCAGCATATCTAACAATAATGAAAATAGTTTTTAGTTTATCGGTTGACAAATGACACCCAGCCCTAATCGTGGGAGGTGTCTGCAGGGAATGGTGGCCTTGCCATCTTCAGTCTGGCCATAACTTAATAAATCAATCAATAATAAATCGATCAACAGAAGAGGAATTAGGCAATAAGCATGAGCAGCATCCACAGATTTGTTTGTAACCAAGAAAATTAAAAATAGCCAGCCAGCATGAGGCAAACCATTATTATCTTCTTATTTTTCTGCCAAAGTCAGGTTTTAGCAGCATTTCAGACTTTTTGTCTTTTAAAACAATAAAAAGAAACTAGAATGAAAGAATAAACTGCAGCAACACAGCATCATTTTTCTGTCAGAAGCTGAAAAACACAGCAGGAACTTGATCTGTTAGCAAACCTCCATTTCAAAGCCATTTGATCCCCTCAGCTATACGATACAGTACATACAGACTCCACTCTGATGCTGGTTTCATGGAGCCAGAGGGATCAACAAACGACTGAATCCAACCCAGCCCCTCCTCCAATCAGCCCCAGTGACCCTGAAACAGAACCGTGACGTTGAATAACGTTCACCTCAGCGTCTGGACTGAGGGGAAGAAAGGCGGCGATTGTGGAGGAAACCCCTCGGCCTCTGCAGGAGGGGGATTAAGCATTAGGTAATTGTGTTAGAGGAGAGGATTAGATTAGAGCAGAGCAGGTTAGCTGGAGACGAGAGACCAGGGCTACTTCTCCGAGCTCAGGACGGGCAAAGGGAAACGTACAGGTCTTAATAACGGGCTTGTGATATCAGTCTGACTGATGACAAACAGACCAGAGAATCAAAAAGAGGACATGTTATCCTGCTAAAGTGGAGAGACAGCAGAGAGCAGATCATCTCCACGTGGTATCAGTTATGATGTTGTCCTCGTCCGATCCCAAGCCTTATATAAGACCGATAAATATGATTACTCATCCTCCCTCCTTATCTGATCGAATGTACGGGAAGTAAGGAGCGCAGTGCTGGAGAATGTTCAACTTAATCCATAAAAAAGGGCATTTTTATAGATAACAGTGAAACTGGATATCTTTGGGTAATGGCTTGAAGAGGAAAGTGATGCGGTTGGAAGGTTATGGATATGAAATGAGCTGAATGTGGTCATGAGGATAAAGTACACAGCTCAGAGTGCACAAAAAAACACACACTGCCAGAAAAGCATTAGGGGGAGTATTTTTAGCAATGTCAGTCCACCACTTTGATCCAGACTGAAATATCTCAGCAACTATCAGATGGATCGCCATGAAATTTGGTTCAGACGTTCATGTTCCTCAGACAATGAATCCTACTGACTTTAGTGATCCTCCGACTTTTCCTCTAGCGCCACCATTGGGTTCAAATTTGTGCTTTTACATGAAATGTCTCAACAACTACAGGGCGGATTGTCATGAAACTTCGTTCACACATTCATTCATCATAATCACTTCGGTGATTGGGTTAAAATTTAAATTAATTTCACTTAGAACAATTTGGTTTACGGCCAAAAAACTACAAAACTAATGACATTCCCATCAGCCTCAGCTGTGCTTTGTGTTTAGAGCCAATTAGCAAATTGGCAAACAAGGCTAACAGGCTAAACTAAGATGGTGAACATCAGCATGTTAGCTTTGTCACTGTGAGCCTGTTAGTGTGCTGATATTAGCGTTGAGTAGAGCTGAAGCAATCGATCAATGAATTGATAGGTCGCTCAGCAGAAAATTAATTGCTGCGTATTTTGATACCACCGAACGTTCTCCGGTTCCAGCTTCTCCAGTGTGAGTATTTGCTAATTTCCTGTTTTACATTATTGTAAATTAAAACTCTTCAGGTTTTGGACTGTTGGTCGCACAAAACAAGCAATGTGAAGATGTCACCTTGGGCATTAGAAAATTCTCCATTTTCCATTTCCAATCAAATTTCCATTTTCTTTTTACCATTTTCTGACATTTAACAAATCTATTAATAAAAAATAAATCATCAGATTACTCGATAATGAAAACAATCATTAGTTGCAGCCCAGCATTTAGCTCAAAACACCGCTGTGCCAGCCTTACAGTTTTGTTTATCTCTAATAGACCCTGTCATTATATACCTTACAGCAGCTGAACATTGCTTCCTGTCATTAATGCTGTGAATTTACTTTTACTTACAAGACTTTGCAATATCTCTGGACTTTGTTAGTTAAAATAGAAACACACAACTCCAGAACATAGCAGGAAATACGACAAACACACCTACTATTCTCAATATCGCTATTATCAATATTTCATTACGTTTGGTAAGACCTGACTCAGTGACACCTGCACTGGAGGGTTTCAGTTGGCGTCTCTTCAGTACTGAACTGAATAAGAGCGCATGCAGAGGGGGGGAGGGAGTGATAACCACAGGGGTGAAACCCTGTGAAAAAAGCAAGTCATTCTGTTACAGTCCTCTCGTGCCGACGTCTGAGGAGTGTCACAACAGTCACAGTATGTCTCACTCTGCGTTTTATAGTATTATTTTGTACGTTCTACTTCACCAGCGTGTTATGTCCATTAAATTACCTCATACAGAGTCATATCACATCCAGCAACTCAGCATTGATAAGCTGTTTAAATAGCATCTACATTATTATAATAAGGCTTTACAGGGTTTAAAAGTACAGGATTAGTAGATGTCTCCATGTTATATGACATCATCTGAGGTACAAGACGAGAAAACATCAACACTCGGACATAAAAATGAATTTAATGTATATTTTGGATACCTTCAGCTGTTTTTAAGTTGTTTAAATATGTAATAAACTGGTTTAAAAGTGGTGTAAAAAAGATTTTTTATTTATAAGATTTTATATACCAACTACTTCTAAAAAATGTTTGTTAGTTGGTGGTAAGTGGCTTTAAATTGAGCTCCTTTCATTCATAACTTTGACTGTTTAATGATAATTTCTTATTGGCTCTGGATCAATCCAGAATCTCCACCCTGGATCCATTAAAACCAGTTTGGGTCCTGAACATCGTCCTGATCACAACACAACAAACCGCATCAGCTAACGGACCTCAGTCGCCTCTCATCCCCGCATCTCCTTCACCCTCCTCCCGCCTCTGCCCTGCCACTTCCCCCCGACCTCCTCCTCCTCCTCCTCCTCCTCCTCACCTCCAACAGCGGCAGGTCCGGGTCCAGGTGTGTGAAGCTGTGCAGGACCACCGGGCTGCGGTCCTCGACCACCTCCAGCCTCACCCCGTCCCAAATGTTCCGCACCCTCCACGACGAGTCAAACATCTCGACCAGCTGTCCCGGCTTGACGCTGTGCGCCTCGGTTTGCATGCCCGGGAAATAGACCATGGATGCCCGCGGAGCCGAGTGTTCAGTCACAGCGACGGAGGAGACATTTTCACTCTGTTTATTCGTGTTTGTAAACCGGAGAGTCGGTGCTGCTGCCTGCGGTACGCCGGCTGTGTCTGATCATCGCTGCTGTCCGGAGCGTTTAGGAGAATCATGACTCACACTGGGGCTTTTCTAAACCCCGCCCCCAGGCCGGCGCTGCCTTCAGGGCTGTCGGAAATATCAGACCCCGAGGGGGCAACGGAGGGTTCTTACAATACTGTTTATATTCATCCAGAGAAAACTTCGCTGTGCCCTATAACCAAACATCACGCTCTGTAATCAATAAACAATAATGTGCTTCATCTTCATCCCAGCAGTCAATAACTAACAATCAGCTGGTGCTAATTATGTATACATAAAACATTATAATATCAAAATATATAAAACAAATCTTCTATTCTACTTCTATTTGTACAAATGTTTGTTATGTACATATCATGTACATGTATATGTATATAAGCAAAGTATTGTAATACATATATATATATATATATATATATATATATATATATATATATATATATAATGCATGTCATTTATTCCTTTACTGGGTTTTTTTGTAGTTATACTTTTCAGTAGGTCTTTCTGTGTTTTCTACTTCTTTAGATTGTTTCTTATACTGATTCAACATGTGAATTTCCCCTCTGGGAATCAANNACCAGTAAAACAACTATTTTTGTCACAAAGCCCCTTTTTTCTGCTTTGTAACAAGGACTACGCTGTGTGGCAAGATAATATTTACAACATGTGTACTGCACATGAACATGTCTGAACATGAACTGAACATCTT